>OVAN01000238.1:0-72000 GCA_900406275.1 Anastatica hierochuntica | reverse complement strand
AATTTGATTTGTGTTTTTGCTTTATCTATGAGTGAGTAGTCTGTTCATTGGATTTATGGTTCTCACAAAGGGGATTCGTGATTTGTTGATATAGAATTGCATGATTAGGGATATTATCTAATAGATCTTCATCTANTAGGTTGTTCAACTGCTGGAAGGTGAATGTTTAAATGCCCGAAAGAATTATAGATGAGCAATTCTTCTTAAGTCAACGGAAGTTAATGTTTACGTGAATTGTGAACCTATCAAATCTATTAGTAATGCATTACTAGAAATCGAGGGTCAACATAAGTTAGTCTCGAGGTTTCTACTGCATAGGGCGTTGATGATGTGGAAGTGGATCAGTTCTAGATTAGAATTTGAGTTCAAGACGGTTCTTAATCTCTTCCCTAATCTGTAGTTTAAGTCAACAATGAAATGTTTCCCTAAGAATACCCGATGCACAACACTTCTTTGATTGTTTTACAACCCTTTCGCTGCGTGTCTGCTTTCTTTGTGTTCTTTATTTCGATATTTTCATCATTCTACAAGATATCTTTTTAGCCTTAGCCCGCTGTTTGATTCTATTTCTTCATGCTACCTTTGGTCTCTGTGGATTCGATCCCGAACCACTACAACGTACATCTGTGCGCTTGCAGTGTTATCTCGGGCGAAAACCTGAGCTATCATGCTTCACTGTGCTTTACTTCCAATCTTCATTAGATAGAACCTGTCGAAAGTCACAGTTTGTGAGTGTGTCCGATTGGTGAGAGCTATTATCTTCAGTACTGCGTTTCTTTGAGGATGAGTGATCTGCAAGAGGTAGTGGGGGCAGCATCTAAATGGATTGTTTTGGGGGAGGAATGAAACCAGGAGGGCCCTCGTCATCATCGTCATGCGCTGGCCCAAGTGGTGGTATGAGATTTGTCTCAAGGCAATCAGAAACATCATGGGACATCATTCCATAAACAGAGCAGAAACAATGAAGCTTTTTTTACAGAAATTTCAGAATAGCAGCCACAGAGCCGAATTGGAATTGTTGTTAGAACTTTAGTGGTTCCTTAATGTTGTAAAGAAGGCGGACACAAGCATAATTGAAAACTTGTGCTCCTTCACCGCCAAAATCTGTTTCGAGATAGTGACCAATGGTATTGCCAACATGAGTGACCATCGGCAACGAGAGGAATTACATTTGTATTCCTCTTACTTGAACCTAGAATCAGATGAATTTGAGATCCTCATGAGAGTATCGAGGAGACTACTTTTGGAGAGACACCATCGACTCATTGAAGGACTAGGGGCCTTGTCTGAGAACCTATAACATTGTATCCTCCGACTGTAACACGATTTGAAATTTCTTGTCCTTCAAGACATGCGCTGTGACTTCAACACTGACTCCCCATATATGGAGAAGAGCAGTCACCATCGCACGAAGGTTCTGCTTCCTGTAATTCATCGGCTTTGCGATGAGGCTATATCGGGTTTCTTCACACGCTTCATAACAAAGATCAATTGAACTGCAACCACACCATCGTTAATACCTAAGGCTAAGGAGAGATTTTGGAGATGAATACTAACACGTTCTGCCATTATTAGAAGGAATAATGGAAGATGGTTTTCTTCGATTCGAATTACATCCCAAATCTGGAACCCGAAACAGACTTTAAATAGAAGAATTGCATCGACAGTTGAAGAAAAACCCGTTAAACAGTTCCTCTTGTCTGACAGTGAATCCCCAGAGAGGTAAAACGGTTGAACTTATATCGGCGACAAAATCGCCTCAAAAATCGCATCTGAATTTCATTTTTTTTATCTCAGTTAGTACCAGTGTATTACGCATAATCAATTTTTCAAACTTATTAATTTTTTAAAAAATGATTTTAAAGAGATGAATATTTTAGTTTATTTTTGCTCCAAGAGGAGAATTCTGGCATTTCATTCTCCCCTAACAGTGACCCACACAATAAAAGCATGGTTTGGTATCCTCTCTAGGAACCATACTGATTTGTTCCAAACATCAGAGTGAGTGTTAGGGTGCAAGGCTTTCCAACTTCTTCTTGAAGAGAAATTAGAAGGCTTGGAGTCGTGCGAAGTAGATCATAGAAAAAGATCATCCACCGGTGAGTCAATATTTGGTGGTGACTGAGGGGCTTTAGTATATTACATGTTATCTCCTCAGAATCATCTATCCAAGATGGTGGTAGACCAATTGTGTAAGGCATTGCTCCTGCAAACATTGAGAATGAAACAGAAAGTTTGTGTTTTTATTTGTCCTCATGGAGGATACAAATACAAAATAAAGGCATGAGATGTCGAAAGAAAGACAAAAAAAGCTCTAAGCTCTCAATCCTCTCCGATAGTTCAAGTTAATATATATCACAATAATCGATTCATGTACACAATCGTACGATTCCTCCATCGCCATCAAGCCAAACCAACCTCACGATAATCGACTCTCAATAGTAGTGGTGTATATACACCACACTTTCCCGGAAATTTTGGGAATTTTCTCTAACTCAAGATCCAATTTCCGAGCTCACATATTTCACGGGAGAATTCGCGGGAAAGTAAGCCAAGAATCGTATAACGTTTCCAGTTTTGACAATGAACCACGACGATGAAGCACTTAGAAAAAGAAGGTAACAGGTTTGTGACGGAGACGTCCTCAGATTTACATGCGGACAAAGGTAAAAGGCTCGGTGACTAACAACAGGTAGTTTTGTCTGTTTAGACTTTCGTCAATAGGGTAGTTCGTGTCCACGGATGAATTAAAAAACCTTCAATTAAAGGTCTGGAAGTTTGTGTTTCCTTCCGTAAAAAGAAAGCCCAATAAATAAGTACCCACAAGTAGTAAATGCACGCTGAAAAAAAAAATTTTGTTGTCTGTAGCTCAATGATAATAGTTTTTTTCACTAGAGGCATGTGCATGGTTCGAATCCTGATTTGGTGAAATGGCAGTAGAGATAGGGCAACCACTGGCTCATTTGCTTCTCTCAAAAAAAAGAAGTTTGTTGTGACACAGAAATTAAGAAATCATTAATTGTTGTAGAATTTTTATAATAAAACATCATTTATCATTAAATTAAGCAGAATTCAACTAATAGAAGATTAATTTCCAAAATACAAATAGTCAAAAGTGCAAAAAATTCATTTGATTTTACATTTAACACTCAAAACATCTTTTAAATTGAAATAACAAATTGGCTTAAACATCTTTTAATTTGGAACGGAGGGAGTAAACGGTAAGGAATTTTAAAGAAAAGAGATACTCCCTCCGTACTGAAATACTTGATGTTTTAGGGATTTTTTTTGTATCAAATTACTTGATGTTCTCACTTTTTTATGCAAAAAAACAACACAATTTTCCTTTTTTACCTTTTCTTATATGGAGATAATGTTTAGTCAAAAAAACACAAAATTCAAAATGTAACTTATATTTATGGCACTTTGACGAGAGTAATATTTTGTTAACCAACTTGAATAAAAACCAATTCTCTTTTTTATTGGCACTCAGGACAATTCATTATATATGGCAACGATTCCCTTCATTTCTTTTTTCTTTTTTTTTTAAAAACCAATTCTCTTCATTTCTTTTCAACTCAATACATATGAATGCAATCAAAATGGAAAAAGATGAGATCAAAGAAAACGATGATCTACCAGTTTACAAGATTCACTTTCATGTCAACCGCGAATTCGATTTGAACAAGCTTTTCTATGACGAAGAAGAACTTCATCCCAACAAGGAGATTGAAGAAGTTATACTCGCTATTGTTGGGTCTGAAATCCACACAGAATACGGGGTATATAATTTGCAATGGAGTGTGAACAAAGTTGTAATTTTATTGATTATTGGCCAATATGTTTTACAAGGGGTGCTAGTGAATTTCTAAGGAAAAGAATATGATCCCCTTCCTTGAGCTCCTTCTCCTCCTTTTATCCTCTCCTCCTTTAGTAACTGCTCCATTAATGCACATTTACCCTTCTCATTTAAGGTGGATTCTTCAGTTTCAATTCAACCTTCAGCTTGAATTGCGTGGGCCTCACTTCTTCTTTGCGCAGAAGGCCAGCTTTTTCCTGGTGGGCCTTAGCGGCCCATTAGCACCCCGGTTCTTCAATTGGCTCCTGGGTCGGTTTACTCTGAACCGGGTATGGTNCCCCCCCCCCCAATAGCCCCCCCCCCCCCCAGAGCTTGGCTTATGGAAGCTGGTCGGAGATCCCGGGATTAGGATCTCGTGATTAGCTCCTCTTAAGGCAAGAGGATTACGGTTGGATCCGATTCAGAGTAAACCAATCCAAATTGCCTTAAATGAACCGGCAAATTGATTTGGAGATCTTGTTTTAGCGAGATTCTAGAAAGATTTGATTTGCTCCGTGGGTCTCGGATGCGTCTAATCCGCCGCCCACGTCACAACACCTAAGAGACGTGTCATTGAAAGGTGGGACCTTTTGCCTTCCCTCCTCATTGCGATTCGACTTCCCCTTTGAAGAAAAAGAAAAGGTTTGCTTCATTTTCTCTATTCTCCTTATTTGCTTGTTTTATTTCGCGATTTTTGTGCTTTCTGCTGCAATTCATCTTCTGCAATCCCTGCTCTTCTGTGTTTCTTCTGCTCTCCCGAAGTTCCCATGGATTCCGTCGCTCCCCTAGTTCGTAAGAAACCCTCGAAGCGCACCTCTATCTCCGCGACCGCTTCCACTTCTGATCAGGGCCCCGTGTCTCCGTCGCTTGTGGTCAAAGACACTCAAGGGTCCCCTGCTGAAAGACCCCTTCCTCCTTCTCCTCCGGTCGACCTCCCTATCTATTGCCCTGATTGTGAGGAGAAGGAGGAATTCTCCCCTTTCACTCTTATGGATGTAGAAGGGGGAGATGAGACTAAGGCGATTGGCCCCGCTCACGCGATTCCGGCGGTGCCATTGGCCATCGCCCCCTGCTGCCCCATTCTTCAACGCTGCGCCACCCACCAGCACACCTAAGTCGATTAGTTCCTTGAGAGAGAAGTGCGGGATCTCTGACTCAGTATTCATCCAACTTCCCACTCCTTCAGAGAGGCCCTAAACTCCTCCTGAAGGCTTTTTCTGCCTTTACGAGTCCTACTTTCTCAAGAGCCACCTCTTCTTCCTCTTGCCGAAGCTCTTCGTCCTATTCTGCCGGCGTCGGACCATCACCTTCTCTCAGCTAACAGTCGGGAGTATCAGAGCGATCCTGGGCTTGATGGTCATCGCTGCCGAGAGAGACATGGAGCTAGGATTTCAATTACTGGAGCTCCTTACCAATTTCAAAGCCTCTGCCAAGTCGGGGCACTTTTACATCTCTGGTCACCTGCAGCTTGTCACCTTCCCTGACAGCAAGAACGACCTCTGGGAACAGGCGTACTTCTACGTTCTGGCTAACCTCAACTCACTGCCGGAACAGTTTGTTGGTTCCACACGGCGGATGTGGAACATAGAACCTGGTAGCCGACTTATTTTAGGTCGGTTCTTGTTCATGCTTTTCCTGTCCCCACCTTCTCTAACCCTCTTTCTCTTCTTGCTTTTGCAGTTGCTCCAGAGCGCAAGAAACTCTCTCTCCCTGTTGACTTGAAAGAGGTGATAACTTCCTTGAAACGTGCTTCTAACAGAGCTTGGGCCTACTTCACACCTGATCGTATCGCTCAAGCTGTTGCTAGGGTTTTTGCTGCAAGAGCAGACAAGTCCCCACCACCTTCTCCTCTCCGGATTCAACTTCCCCGCTCTGAGATGGTGCGCCCTACCGTTGTCCTTCATTATTTGGAGCAGCGAGTTGCGGAAGCTCGTCGTAAGAAGGCCGAGAAGGAGAGAGTTGCTGCCAAAAAGGTTGAGGAAGAGAAAGCAGCTGCCAATAAAGGACCAGCTGACGAAAAGGCTGCTGCTGAGAAGAAAGCAGCTGTTGAAAAAGTTGTTGTTGAGGCGAGTGCCTTAGAGAAGTCCAGGAAAGAAGAAGAAGATCAGCTCTGGGCCGAGAAGGATCAGCTTCTGAAAGAGGGCCGCCTTGACACTCAGGTCCCTGACCCTTCTGAGAGCAGGGAACGAGCTCCTATCTCCAAGAGGACTCTTGGGAACATGGGCCCTGCTGGTGCTCCTTGCTTGATGCCCCCCTCCTCCGCCAAAAGCTCCTGTCGCTGCTCAGCCCTCGACCCGCAAAGCTTCTCTTGCTGTGGTCAGTGAAGCCGCCAAGAAGAGGAAGGAGAAGGAGGGCACCACGAAGCCCTCCAGGAGCTCGGGCAAAAAGGATCCGCGGGCTCGCGATCCCCCTTCCAAGAAACGTTCCCCCTCCCCTTCCACAGGCTCCTCAAAGAGGCAACGCACCGAGGAGGGGAGATCTTATGTCCTGAGTAGATCGGGCGAGAGAGGTTCTTCTGACCGCCGGAGGTCAAAAGAGAGGAGGTTTTCTGATCCGCCAAGGTCAGAACCTAGGAAGCCAAAAGACAAAGGGCTTCCCGCGAGCTTGGAGCCTGCGACCCTCTCTTCCCAGCCTCTGGATGCTGTCGAGGCTTTGAGGTTTGACCTCCTTGAGCCCTCTTCCCTTGGACACGGAAGAGAAGCTGCTGTGAAGTTCTGTGAAGGGGTCCGATTCCCTAACAGTCCGGCTCCTCCTAGGAAGTTTCAGCTACAATCAGACTCCTACCAGGAGTTTTTCGTCCGCTATACGGAGGTAACCTCCTTGGTCCCTGTTTTCTCATGTGGACTACTTCCTCCCAACTCACACTTTCCCATTTTGAGGGAATGGGCTTCTTCAACCGCCTCCGGCCGGAATATGAGGCGGAGCTGGCCCGTATGAAGTCGATTTGGTACCAGGACCGCACCGCTCTTGACATCGAGAAGGGTATGCGCAGCAAGGCTGTCAAGCTGGCCACCGAGAGGGAATTTGAGCTGAAGGATATGGCCCAGAAGGTTGCCGAGGTCGAGGTCAAGAATGAAGCCCTTGAGGCATCCTGGTCCCAAGCCCTTGGGAAGCTCAAGACATCTGAGGAGAAAGCCCAGAAGAGGATGGAGGAGATGGAAACTCGCTTGGCTGAGGCCAAGACCAACGCTGACGAGATCTTCAACGAGCTCCACGAGGCTCGTAGAGAGGCTCAAAGGGAGGAGGAGCGGATGGATACCAAGCTGGAGGCAGCGGAGAAGAAGTTCTCCTACCTGTCGTGGCGCCACAACTGTGCTGCCAAAGCTCATGAGGAAACAGTCTCCCGTCTCAAGGCTCAAATCGAGAGGGCAGCTCGGAAGGCTTCCAATAAAGCTAGGTTGGAAGCCGCCGCCAAGTATAAGGCCCGCTTCATGAGGGTTGAGCGTGCTCTAGAGGAAGCAAAAGTTGTGCAGGAGAATGCCCTCTTGCACTCTCAAGCCAAGGCCCGAGCTGATTTTATTGACAAGATCAAGGGTAGCAAGGCCAAAGGGACCGAGCCCACCCTCGACGCTGAGAAGGAGGACATGACGGCGACCCTTGAGGGCTTTGCCGACGAGCTCAATGAGATGGACATCATTGAGCTCAACCTTGCTGAAGACCTCCGGGTTTCCCCGGTGTCGGACAGCTCTGAAGGGTCTTCTTTGGCGACCCTCGTTGCTCCCACTCCTGCTCTTGCTAAAGTTGAGGTCTCCTCCGCAGCTGCTGATCCCTCCGAGTTGACCGCGGCTCCAGCTGCTCCAGCCTTAGCACCTTCTGTGGAGACTCCTGCTGTTGACGACTCCCTGCCAGCTCCTTCAACCCTCCAGATTGACCAGTTTGGGTCCAATGTCGCTTCCATCTCCCCTAGTGCTGCCTCCGAGCTCACCAAGGACCAGGAAGAGACCCAAGGATAGGCCGCCTGTGGCCTTGACACCTCCTTTGTAGTTTGTTTTGAATCTTCATTTGCTTTTTGTTGATGTTTCTGCTTCCTTTCTTTTGTTTTTTGAACCTATTGGTGCCTGGGAAGGCTTTTATCCAACATTTTAGAATTTAAATTTTATGACTTGCTTCACTTGTCTTTTATTTAGCCCCAACCCATCTAGCTCTCTCTTGCGGATTAGTCAGCAGGTCATAGCCCGGAGCAGTTGACACTTGGTTCTAGCTTTTACAACAAACTCTCTGGAGAGTGAGCGCCTTGCCTATGTACCAAGAGCTCTACCTAAAGAAACTTTAGTTTGAAGCTTGTCAGCTCAGCACACGAAAGCATCCTATTGATGCTCAAGTTGAAGCACTTGAAAGCATCTTGTTGATGCTCAAGTTAAAGCACACGAAGGCATCTTGTTGATGCTCAAGTTAGAGCACACGAAAGCATCTTGTTGATGCTCAAGTTAAAGCACACGAAAGTATCTTGTTGATGCTCAAGTGCTCAAGCCTCTGTTTTTTTTTTTACCTTTGGCCTTTTGCTCGTATTCTTTGGCCTTTTGCTCGTACTCTGATGAAAAAAGGAGAGTGTGAACAAAAGGAGAATGTCACTTTTAACTATAAGTTTAATGACTTGCGAAACGTGAGGGCCCTCTTATTGAGTTCACTCTTATCTTTAGTAGCGAACATAGGTGTGAGGAATGTCCACGCCTTCCCCTGTTTCAGGACTTGGCGTTTGGGGCAGCGCGGTACTGGCTTACCCCATGCCACACTCAAGACTTCTCCCTTAAGTAAAAGGAGATTTTGGTTTTTTGAGTGTTCTGCGGACGTGGTCCGGCTTTCCTATGAGGGTATGCTTAAGTCATACCGGATTGTGGGGAACCATCCAAAGGCTACCTTTCCACATCCATGGTGTCGTTTAACCTAGGTACATGTGAGAAGCGCGCTGCTAACTCAGGTCGGGGGACCTGGCCAGGGTGCCGACACAACCGAGCTTCGTAAGATAGAGGATTTGAACATGAATTAGTCAAAGAATGTGTGTTTTTATTATAACAGTTGTAGCCATAACGAGTTGCCTACGTGCCCCGGAGGGATCAAGCCTTTCCGTAGTTCAATTACATTGAGGTCCATGGGACCTTTTTTCTGCTCAACAAGAAATAGATATGAAATTTAGCAGTGGTACTTCTTCAAGTTCACTGAGCTCCATGGACGAGGTTCCGGCGTGCCGTCCATGCAAAGAAGTTCATAGATCTCTGGGTGCAGCGCTTTGGCGATGCTGTAAGGGCCTTCCCAACTCGCTCCGACCTTGCTAGCCTCATACTCGGACGTGTTCTGGACCACGCGCCGGAGGACCAAGTCACCTTCTTGGAAAGCGCGTGGACTTACATGCTTGTTGTAATACTTGGCAACCTGGTTTTGGTAGGCTTGAAGGCGGACGAAGGCGAGCTCCCGCTGCTTTTCAATCGTGTCTAAGTTCATTCTTAACAGCTCGTCGTTGGTGGGTATATCTTCAGGGAGTATCTGTCGGCGGAGTGTTGGCGCCCGTACCTCGGCAGGTATCATTGCTTCGAGGGAGTAAGGTGATTGCTGTGTGCCACGTCGCGGCGTGGTTCGGTGTGACCAGAGTACTCCATCCAGCTCGAAGGCCCAGCTTTCCTTCTTGGTTGTCAGTCGTTTCTTGAGGCCCTCGACAATACGCATGTTTGTTGCCTCGGCTTGCCCGTTGCCTTGGGGATTGTGGGGCGTTGAATATTGGATGGTGATTTTGTAGACCGAGCAAAAATGCTCAAAATCTCTAGAGATGAACTGCGAGTCGTTATCCGTAATGATTGCATGCGGGATACCATGATGGCATAAGATGTTCTTCCACAAGAAGTCGATGACTTTCTTATCCTTAATCTTGGCGTAGGCTTCCGCCTCAACCCATTTAGAGAAGTAATCGGTAAGAACGAGTAGGTACTGCTTTTTGTCCGATTTGTGCAGCGGGCCAACGATATCCATTGCCCAGCGCATAAAAAGATAGGGTGTCATAACTGACTTCATCAGCTCGGTTGGCTGATGAATGATGGGGGCATGTCTCTGGCACCGTTCACATTTCTTTGCATACGCCAGACAATCATGTTCCATGGTGGACCAGCAGTAGCCTTGCTTGCGGATCTTTTGTGCCAGCGACCTGCCGCCGGCATGGTTCCCGTTAACTCCTGAGTGGACCTCTTTGATTATTTTTCTTGACCTCGTCTTCGTGCACGAAGTACATGTATACGCCCGTGTCACTCCTTCGGAAGATCTTGTCTTCAAATAGAGTGTAGCGCGTGCTCCGCTGCTTCAGTTTCCGAGCTTGCCACTTGTTGGCTGGGACGTCACTGTCAGCGATGTAACTCCTTATCTCGTTCCTTCAGTCGTCCCCCTCTCCAATCCCTTCAATAACGATGGCGCCAGGGTCCTCGCCGAAGTCGTCCTCGTGAAGTGCCACGGCGTGCTGCGAGTCTGGTTGGTCGTCACGGGTAACCGAGCTCGGGGCGGCAAGAATCTCGCTAATGCTTGACTTGGTCAAGGTTTCCATCGGAATTGTACGACTAAGATTGTTGGCAAAGGCGAAGGTCAACGCGGCTAGTGCGTCGGCGGCGGAGTTTTCCTTGTGTGGCACCTTGGTCAGGGAAAACTCATCAAACGTCGTAGCTTCCGTTTGCACCATCTTCAGGTATGTGGTCATGCGATCGTCCTGAGCTTTATATTCCCCGTTGAATTGGTTCGCGACGAGGTGGGAGTCACAAAATACGCCAATCCTCTTTGTGTTGATTGCCTTTGCTAGGCAGAGCCCAGCAAGCAACGCTTCATACTCCGCCTCGTTGTTGGAGGCCGGGAATGCTAATCGGAAAGATTGCTCTATAGTCTCCCCGGTCGGGGATACAAGTTGCACCCCAATGCCAGACCCCTTAGTGGAGGAAGAACCGTCCACGTGTAGAGTCCAGGTACCCGGGACCTCTGCTTCAGAGCTCGGTTCGGGGGTTATCTCAATGATGAAATCCGTCAAGACTTGCGACTTCAGCGCCGTTCGGGGCTTATATTCGATGTCGTATTCACTAAGTTCGATTGCCCAGCTGGCTAGATGTCCTGACTGTGTTGGACTGTGGAGTATGGTGCGGAGCAGATGGTTGGATAATACGGCGACGGAATGAGATTGGAAGTAAGAGCGAAACTTCCGTGCCGATGTGACCACAGCGAGTGCCAGTTTCTCAGTAAACATATATCTAGTCTCGACATCTGTCAGGAACTTGCTGATATAGAAAATGGGCTTTTGCTCGTTGCTTTCTTCCCGTACTAAGACTCCGCTGACCGCCGCGCTAGACACCGCTATGTAAAGATATAACACTTCGCCGGTTTTCGGCTTGGACAATATTGGAGGTGTGGTCAGGTATATCTTCAATTGGGAGAATGCTTCTTCGCAGGACTCATCCCACTCAAATTTCTTGTTGGAGCGAAGCTTCTGGTAGAACGGAAGACACTTGTCGGTTGATCGGGAAATAAACCTGCTCAAGGCCGTTATCCGTCCTGTGAGCCGTTGTACTTCCCGCATTGTGGTTGGCGACTTTATGTTCATGATAGCGGAGAGCTGCTTAGGGTTGGCTTCGATCCCACGCTGGGTCACCAGGTACCCCAAGAACTCTCCGGAGGTGACGGCGAATGTGCATTTTGTCGGGTTCAGCTTCATGCCATATTTGTTGAGGACCGAGAAACATTCTCGTAAATGGCCGACGTGATCATCTTCGCGTAATGACTTCACCAGCATGTCGTCAATGTACACCTCCATTGTCCTGCCAAGCTGGTCGGAAAACATCTTGTTCAACAACCTCTGATATGTCGCTCCAGCATTTTTGAGGCCGGATGGCATCACCTTGTAGCAGTAGAGTCCCCGGTCGGTCACAAAGGCCGTCTTTTCTCTATCGTCAGGGTGCATGAGTATCTGATTATACCCGGAGAAGGCATCAAGGAATGATAGCAGTTGGTTCCCAGCTGTGGCCTCAACTAACCGATCTATGTGTGGTAGAGGGAAGCTATCCTTTGGGCATGCCTTGTTGAGATCGGTAAAGTCTACGCAGACCCGCCATTTGCTATTCTTCTTCTTGACAACCACCGAGTTGGCTAACCAGTCTGGGTATTTAACTTCAATGATTGAATCTGCTTTGAGTAGCCGTTCTACCTTCGCGTTGACCGCTTCTGCTCTTTCCGTACCGAGCTTCCTCCTCTTTTGGCGAACTGGCTTGTAGGTCGGATCAACATTGAGCTCGTGGAATGTAATGTCCAAGCCTACCCCCGGCATGTCGTCTATTGTCCAGGCAAGGGTGTGTTTGTTCTCCTTAAGGAACACCACCAGCTCCTTGAAAATTACTTTCTTTAGGTTCGCCCCGATTCCCACGCAGTGATCGGGGTTACTGGGGTCAATACAACCCTGCTTGATTTTACCGAACTCAGGGTTGGATGGTTCGACTTGATCTGTTGCCTCTGGACTCGACTCCGGAGCTCGGGTTTGGAATGTGTATTGCTCTTGGGACATGCATAGTTTGTTTTCGTTAACGTAGCACAACCTTGCCGTCCGCTGACTCCCATGGACGGTTACCACCCCGCGCTCCGTGGGGAACTTTATGCACTGATGGTAGGTGGACGGGATTGCTCGCATTGAGTGTATCCAAGGAGTCTCCAATATTACATTGTATATGTTTGGGGCCTCTACCACCGTAAATTTGGTCTCCATCTTGACACCGTCAATGAAAGTGTTAAGCTTGATCGTCTCCATCGACATTGTAGTAGAACCGTTGAAGGCGGTTAATGGTTGCTTTAATATCTTTATGCGCTCCTCTGGGATCTCCATTTTGTCGAGTGTCTCCTTGTAGAGGACGTTTACCGAGCTGCCCGAATCAATTAGAGCTCGAGCTATCTCGCAGTTCTCAATCATAAGTTCAAGTACTAAGGCGTCGTTATGAGGGCGCGCGACGCTCCTAGTTGTCCACTCTGAGAATTCTATGACAGTATCCTCCCTGATTGCCGCCTGGGCGTCATCGGCCATTGAGTTCGCCTACCTACTGTAACTCTTTATTGATCGGACCGTATCGTTGAAGAAAGGACTTGGTCCCATTATCATGTTGATTCGTTTCCAAGTTGTAGGGGGTTCTGTCTTCTCCATATGCCTTGTGTCCCGATCTCGTTTCGGTGGTTCCATGTTATTATGAGGTCGCGCCCCCTCATGACCATCGTTCTTCTTAGCCTGCTCTTCCGCCTTGTACTTGTTAAACAAATACTGTTTGAATTTGTAGCACTCTTCCGTTGTGTGTTCTGAGGTATTATGGAATTCGCAGAATTTCTCCGAGGTCTTGGCCCCGTCGCTCTGCGTCCAAGTGTTGGACCTAGACTTGTAGTTGGAGCTGGATCCTGAGCTCCGATCTAAACTTCGCGGGTTAGATATCTGAAACGACCTGTGCTTGGAATTGCTTCCCTCAGATCGGTGTCCGCTGGAAGATCGCTTGTTGTCTTTTCCTCTCTAGGTTTCTCTTTGGACATTGTCTTTGTTGTAGAAGCGTGTTTTTCCGCGTACGCCTTCTTTTCGTCTTCTATTTCCACAAACCTTGAAGCGTAGTGAAGCGCGTCCTCCAAGGAAGTAGGTCGGTTAAGCATGAGGTTCCCCCGAAGGCGGGAATTGTACTAAAGAGCGTTCCGTAAGGCTGCGATGCCTGCTTCGTCGCTGACGACGACGTTGGAAATGACTGCTTTGAAGCTTTACAGAAATTACCGTAAGGACTCGTCTTTTTTCTGAGTCATCGTCCAGAGGTCGGCATCCGAAGCTCCTTTCTCGATGAACATGGAGTAATGCTTGATAAAATGGGTTGATAGCTCGTTGAAGTTCTCAATGGAGTTCGCCTTTAAGCGGGAAAACCAGTTTAGAGCTGCTCCAGAAAGGTTCTCGATGAAAAGCTGACAGTATCTGGCGTCCTTGTCGGCTTCATTGAATTTGGTCCGTCCCATTGCGATGCAAAATGCAGTCATCTGAGCTCGGGGATCTGCTTTACCCTCGTAGGGTGCGATCTTGAGCTTGATGCTCGGAATGGTCGCGCCTACGATTCAGCTTGTGAAGTGCATCCGTTGAGTTTCCTCAATGACTCGGTGAACCTCCGGTGCCGAGCTGGTTGCTTTGTGGATCTGGGACTTAATCATCCGGAGCACGGTGGTTGCCTGGGCGAGGGTCTGCTTTAGCACTTGCAGCTCGGTGTCCGCATAAGCTGACACCCCTCCCAAAGTCGAGTCTTGTTGTCCTAGGTCCCGATCGGCGCCCGACATCTGGTCAGTGTGGGTCGCACCATTATCAGGTCGGGTCTCCAAAGCCCGGAGTTCGCGTGGTGAGGTCAGGGCTATAGAATTTATCCTTGCGAGCTGGGCAGTCTGGGCCGGTGCCAGCTCCTCTAACCATTGTCTCAACCTCCGGTCTTGCTCTTCTTGTCTAGCGTTCCTTTCAACCAACAGGGCGAAAATGCTCTGCATGTTCTCCGGGACCTGTTCAAGAGCAGCCTGGGCGTCAAACGCCTGGGTGGTTTGTTCTTGCTCTCGAATCTCGGCGGTCGGGTTGACGTTGTCGCCGTCGTGAATCCCTGGGAGAGTTGGGTTTGTTCGTCCTGCGGTTCCGTTGTCGTCAGACATGATTTCCTGCAAATGAAAAGGAGAAAAGGAATAGATAACACAAAACGTACACTGACTTACATGGAATACTGATGTAGCAAAGCGGAATCCCCCCTCCTTCTAGCGCCAATTGTTGGATCCGAAATCCAGACAGAATACGGGGTATATAATTTGCAATGCAATGTGAACAAAAGTTGTAATTTTATTGATTATTGGCCAATATGTTTTACAAGGGTTGCTAGTGAATTTCTAGGGCAAGAATCTGATCCCCTTCCTTGAGCTCATTCTCCTCCTTTTATCCTTTCCTCCTTTAGTAACCGCTCCATTAATGCACATTTACCCTTCTCATTTAAGGTGGATTCTTCAGTTTCAATTCAACCTTCAGCTTGAATTGCGCGGGCCTCACTTCTTCTTTGTGCAGAAGGCCAGCTTCTTCCTGGTGGGTCTTAGCGGCCCATTAGCACCTCGGTTCTTCAATTGGCTCCTGGGTCGGTTTACTCTGAACCGGGTATGGTGGATACCATCTCCACCAACTATGTTGAAAATTTATGCTCCAAAGTTCTTTTAAATTTTGATTATGCTATGATTGAGGTATTATGTTGCAAACTATTATAAATAAAACATGTGGAATATTATTTTCACATTCCTCTTTTCTTTTTTTTCCTCTAAACTAAATTTTACATTTCTAGTATGTAGATAAAATATTAAAATTTAATTGAGCAAATTTGAGATACACCATTTTTTGGTTATTTTATGTAGCATATTCTTGTCGATTTGTTAGTACTCATGCTATGGGAGATTGTCTTTACTTGGATATATAGTTACGTCAAAAAAATTTTAAAAATTGAGTAAGTTATTTTTTTTTGTTTGATCCTTTTTCATGTTGTTGAGAAATATAATTGATCAATACTTTAATTTAAAATCTAAAGTACCAAAAATCCAAAAGTTATAAGTCCAATATAAAATCTAAAATAATATTCCAAGTAACTAAACGAATACATAATGAAAAACTAATAAACAAAACAACGATAACTTCAAATGTCAATCAGATGATGCCAATGTGTTCAATACACTTTGAACCAACGTTGCATCACAACTCAATTGAAGAGAAAGACGACCCTCTATCTCGAGTATAGACTTTTTCATATGTGGTATTTTATACTTATTCGATCCTCCAGCTTTCATGATCTCTATCATACATGATTGAAGGGTCAAAAAAATATGGTTTACCTTTTTAGTGGAGTATTCATCAAAGAAATTTTGCACGGCATGAACAAGATCTTTTGCGGTCTTCGGACAATTTTTGTGTTGTAGCGACTGTATGGCACTGAAAAATCCCAGATCCAAAATATTTAAATCCAGCGAATTCGCTGGTTGATACATAAGACGAAAATCAAAACCATTTTTTGAAGCAACTTCTTGAAATTATTTATCACCACAAGCAACATGTGTTCTAACATTATCTTGTTGAATAAATATAGGCTCCCCTCGATCTTCGTTTGGCCAAATTTCTTGAATTATCGGAATGGCCTTTTCGATTAGACATGCTTTTATATCTTCTCTTTTGATAGACGTCGATGCCTTTAACTCTATAGTTCCAGCATCTCTATGCTTGCTTCGTCTTCTAGCAGGTTCCTCGGTAACGAACGGAAACACTCCGACTTTTCAAGAAAATATCTCATTTCCGCCAACGTCGAATCTTGGTCTTGCCATTGCAGTCAAAAACATCACCTTTCCAATATAGTTTTTACTTTGACAAACACGATGCGGCTCATCTTCAGCGGGAGGTAGATAATAGTTCTCTGTTTTCTTCGTCATGTAGAACCATTTCTCATCAATATGCACAATGTTGTACATATCAACAAATTTTGGTTCACTAATCAAAGTATCTTTATCCAACATAGAAAGACAAAATTGTAGTCTACCTTTCATATTTTCATCCTTAAGGCTTGGTTTGATGGCATTTGTATGTCGCCGAATTATATTTTCCTTCACACGTCTATGTAGCGTTGTGTGACTCATATCCAAAGCCATTGAAAAAGATCGAAGAGTCGTTCTCTTGTGAAACGGAGTATCAACAATCGGATTCAGATCAAGTGGAATTTTCTTGCGGCCGCAATTTCCAGACCTTTTACGGGGCACATTGACTTCTCCCGCATTTGAAGTTTCTTTCGCTCGTCGCCAAATCCGTTGTACTGTTAGAATAGGCACCAAAAACAGCTCAGAAACCTCTCGAATATGATATTTTTTTAAATTCCCATCAATGCTTCTTTCAAGTAGAGCATTGTATATCATCCATTTTTCTTTGTTTGTGAGTTTTCTCTAGACTCCGTGGACCTCAACTTGCTCTATCTCTATATTTTAAAATACAGTAAAGAAATTAAAATAATAAAGCATGTCAAATAAACATAGGTTTTGTATGTACTAA
Organism: Anastatica hierochuntica; assembly: GCA_900406275.1. Classification (NCBI taxonomy): domain Eukaryota; kingdom Viridiplantae; phylum Streptophyta; class Magnoliopsida; order Brassicales; family Brassicaceae; genus Anastatica; species Anastatica hierochuntica. Next base: position 55,108 of record OVAN01000238.1, on the reverse strand, counting down.
TATTCAAATTGTGAGATTAACTTAACCAAGATATTGTGATCAACTTTAAAATGATGAGAATTACTTAACTAAGAAATTTTGTTCAATTTTAAAACGATGACTTATCACTTTTACTACTTTACAGGAACAGAAAGAAAAAATTAAAAACTTTGTTTTTATGGAACCATGAAAAAACATAAAATCAAAAATAAAATATACCTGGACCTTGGTCTGGAAGATTTTCATTGTAGTGGGTTAAATTATTGTTGAATAAAATATCATCTTCTTCATCATTGAAACTTTCTTCATTTGTTGGCGATTTGTTTAGATCAAATAAAAACTCTCTATCATCGTTTATAGGTGGAAAATTTAAATCAAAACTAGGATTCATGAAAGAAATTGTAATTCATTTGTTAGTTTACAGTCAATTTATATAAGCATCGAGAGTTTTGATTTTGGCTCCAACAAAATTTCAAGTTCGTGTTATAAAACTTTTACTTTAGTTGATTTGGCTCCAAGTTAAAAATTTTAATTTTTTAAACTCATTCTTGTATATACGTGTGTTGATTCATCTTCAAGTCTTTAAAATTTTTGACTAACATAATAATCTGACCATTTATTCATGCGTGAAAATTTATCTTCTTCCTGGAAATTGTGAATTTATTAATGATTACAAATTCTTCCTACAAAAAAGGATCAACAACTTTTGGAATCTGACATTGAATTACCGTAAATATTTAATTAATAAAATAAAAACAAAATGATTGAAAAGGTTAAAATGGATATTATACATGCTTCTTTAATTTGTGTGAAACAACTTCAAATATCAAATATTATGATACAGAGAGAGTAAAGAATAAGATTAAAACATCTTTCAAAAACCGAGTAGAAGTAAAACAGAGTCGAGAAGAGATGGATATTATGAGTAAAATGATTTTTAAAAAAACGAATGAAAACACACGGAGTCGAGATTAATATCTCTTTCCTTAGTTCTAAAAATCACCCATAGTGTGACGGCTAATGCGATTTCAGAATCCCATGATACAACCGTGGCGAGACCGTATTCACAAAACTTCAACTATGGAATTTTGAACTATTTTCTACTTCTATATTCTCAGAGACTTACTAAAGAACAAGGACAAGAAGACGAGAGAGAGAACTGGAGTGTTTGTTTTGTTCTCTATTTTCGAGTTGAGAGATGATGAGAGAAATGAGGCTTCTATTTATAGCTAGTCAAGGAAGGGATCGCCTAGGGAATAATCGCTCGAGGTGTGAGCTGAGCTGATCGTCGGTTGTGGTACGTGGGCGGAGTAGGCGCGAGGAAGGAGGGAGGTGGCGAAATACATGATCTTCGTTTGACGAGTTCAAATTCGGTAACAACGGAATAGACTGCGTGTCGCTTTTTGGCTTTAGAGAAAATGCATGTTGTTTACGAATGAACTTCATGCCATTTTCGTTAAGTAAATGGGCAAAAACCCAATACAAAATTTTTTTCAAAAAGAACATCTTCGGCCCACATTCCCCAAGAGGCCAATAGTCCAAGAGCCTTACACGACGCGTGCGAGTGAGCAAGCCCAACCATACCAAGCCGAGCCGAATGGCGGCGGCGCGCGCGCGTTTGGATTCCCTCAATCCTCTCTATCACAACACATTTTATCTCCTATGTGTGCCCTTATATATGTTAGTGAAATTCTCCTTCTCTAGACAATATGAGACTTTTTTCCAATTCATGTTAAAAGTCACAAATTCATAACATTCTACTAGGTCCAAGCCTTTTGCATTTCTCATTCACACATACATTATTAGTCTTATTGAAACCCTAAGGAGACTCAAGCAAGGAAGAGAAGGGCCAAAGAAATGTTACCTTGGTGTGAAAGTTGAAGTAGTTGAGATAGGAACATGGGAACGGCTCGAGATCTGTGAACCAGAATGAAAACAGTTAGGACATGCACTGACACCTTCAGAAAAGATCATCAATGGCGAGACCCTAAGTCGAAATCAGAGATACTTCTCAAGCGCACCAACAAAGTCATCATTGAGGAAAGACGAAAGCAAAATTCACCGGAAATATGCTAAGGGCTTACCGGAAAAAGAAAAGAAGGATGTTGTTTGTCGAGAGGAAAGCCTTGATTTGACGCAAGAAGAGATAGGCGAAAAGACAGAAATGACAAAGGCTCCTTAGTTTCCCGCCTATCTAACCGTACTGATAATGGGCCAAAAGAAAAAGGTCCAGATTATGCCATAAAGTTCAAGTCCAAGAGTTCAACGACAGATGCGATCCACTAGAGCTAATGCGATTCACCAATGACGAAGCCATAACAACAAGAACCAGTGATGCCAACAAAAGCCATGGCTACAACCATATTTTATTTTAGCCTACGAGGCTTATCCTGAAACTAAGGTAAAGACCGAAATCTCTTAAGAAAGAATCTACTCTTCAAATTCTACACGTGGAAAATGAAGAGTGGGGGGTGTTGGGGGTAATTTTATTCCCTTAGGGTCTAGCCATAGCTAGACCAAGGAGACATAAACAAACTTCCTAGTTGAATGTGCAAACTAAGGCCATAGCCGAAGACACACCGCCAAGCTGAGGTCATAGCTAAGGTAGAGCGAATATCCCCCTTATACAATTTAAATCTTAAGAGATAAGGATAAATACCTTAATGAATTATAGAACTATTCCTTATTGTATAGATAGACTCGAAAAATAGAAGTTATCCATAAAGAAATATGGAAAAACTCTTATTTGAAAACTATAAATACAAAGAGAAGAACCCTAGTTCAAGGATCCGAGACTTGATACACAAACACATACATTGTAATCTCTCTTTGAACAATAATCAATAAGAGTCATTTTACATTTCTTTAATTCATCTTCCAAATCCTTTTGTTCTTGTACTTCTCCATCGAAGATCACCAAAAAACCCTCAAACAGTTTGACGCTAGAAGGAGGGGGAGATTTCAACAAGAACAAAAGAACAAAGATGAGCGAATCAAGCAGCTCCTCCGAGCCGAAGAATAGCAAAAACCTCGAATCCACATCCGAGAAAGTAGCTGCGACTCAACTCGAGGAGGTAGCACTCAAAACAGCTGACGACACGGCAATTGGGGCAAAGCTTCAAGAGAACGAGTTGATCGCGGCAAAGCTGAGACAGAACAAAGCTCGACTGAAGGAGCTGGAAGACGAGAACGCGACTCTCAAAGCTTTGGCGGCAAAGAAAGATGCTCATACACCCAACGTTGACGACGAAGACGACGAAAGGCATGCTAGGTTCAAAAAGAGAGTCACATCGATGCAACAACTAGATGAAACACCGAAGAAAGTCGCTAAGGAGGCTCGAACGCATCAAACTCCAAGCTCAGGGCTAACCCAAACCCCTAGCTCTCACCATCATAACGGCCCTAGCAAATCCCGCAGCTCCTAACCATGGCAAAAATCCATACAATGCGAACTAGCTACTAACTATGGTCCATTTAATGCGGACGACCTCCTAAAAGCTATGGTCGAAACGCCATGGCAAAAAGCAGACGAGATCCTAATGGTGGTAGATGCAATGCATCAAAACTATGAGTTAACAAAGCTAATGAAAAATATGCACCCCTGTCCATCCTAGCACGTGACTCATAAAAAACTTAAAATTGGTCGGTTACAATAAAGCTAGCAAAAATTAAGACACAGAGTGTCAAAAGGCTACGCGCCAAGGGACTAAATGTCCAAACATGCAAGTGTACCCAGAGGCCTAGTGTCCACCTAGTTCACGTAACTCACCAAGGCTTTGTGCCCACTAAGGCTTTATGCCCACTAAGGCCTTCTGCCCACTAAGGCCATGTGCCCACTTAAGGCCTTGTACCCACTAAGGCCTTGTACCCACTAAGGCTTTATGCCAACTAAGGCGTTGTGCCCACTAAGGCTTTACGTCCACTAAGGCTTTATGCTCACATACCAAAGCTCCAATTGTTCTATGTAATAAAACATGACCAAATTGAGTTTAAGGCTTGACAATAAAGCGCTTATGGATTCGTGACTCATAAAGTGTAAATTTGGCAAGACCTTGTCTCACAATATAGACTTTCATAGTCTAGCAGTTATGAACCCATGGTTCACTAGGGCTATATGCCCCACAATCAGACTTGGTTACGACAACCACGGACCCCTGGTTCTCTAGGGGCTGTGTACTCCAAGGCTTAGATACCAAATCTAAAGATTCGTAAATCTAATGCCTAGAGACCATAGTCTACTAGGGACATGTGCCCCACGCTTCCTCGAAGATGGATTCAACGACGAGGGATCTTGGATCTACCAAAGCTATGGATCTTTGGGAACCAATAGCGCGTCCAGAGCCAATAATTATGACTGCTTCAACCTTCCAAGACAACAAGCCCCATACGAACTAATGTCACACCCAAAGAGCAAGAAAACCCTTCAGCTCAGAAGAGAACACGAGGAGCTAACTAAGCTAAGATCTGCCATGGGCCCGACAAGATCAAACATCTAAAAGGTGGACTCGAAGTCCATAGTCTGCATCTTCAAAAAGAATTGGAGACAATTCAATATAAACCTATCTGTTACAAAGGCAGCCGCTGCAATTCACCAAGAACTCAATATTGATTTGGAGTCTCCTCGATAGAGTATGTCTACCAAAAAAATATACTAAGAAGATGATCAAACGATAAAAGGTCGAAGGAGCGAAAGCAACAAGAAGAAGCCAAACAGGAAATGGAATAAAAGCCCTAGGGGCCTACCAAGATTAAAAATTTTGGATCTCAAAGACACAAGGAGTTTCAAGGCCTTTTAGCCCCGAGACGAGTTCCACGGCATGAAGGCCCAAAGAAGTTCAACACCCACGAAGGAACTCACGCAAGGCAAAATATGGCAATGGTCAAAACCAATGCATATAAGTCGAGACGGCGATCGTCGACTTCTATGTCCCCTCGATGAAAGGCCATCAGAGGCATCAAAGATATTGTCGCTCGAGGAATTAACAAGGTTCGCCATGGCCTTCATTGATGGAAACAATATTCTCAAAATAAGGCGTTGATATGATCCTTTAAATAAACGGGAAAAATCAATTGACAAAGTGTCTGTGTCCCGCATTCAAAAACCATAGCTATCTCGGAAGTTTGTTCAGATTTCCATGACCCAAGGCCAAGACCAAGACAAGGGATGGACTAGAGGGGTAGAAGCCAAATCATATGCGATAATGGGCCATAGCGATTAGTCTACAGAATAAATAAATAAAAGGCAGAGGAGCCTGCGGATTTTTTACATCATCAAAAAAAGTTCTTACAGAGGAACAATGACTAGCTAATGCTGCAAAGCATCTTCTCAGAAGAATAAAAACTACTACATTGGGTTTCATCAATACATCTCGAACAATTGTGCTAAGGCGAGAAGCTATACAATTCCCTAGAGGAATTTTGCTGAAACTAAGGACGTCTCTTCTCCTTGGACCCAGAGTGCCTAACCACAAAAGTCAGATCCACCCCATGAGTTACATCAAATATCACCATGGGAAATAAGATCAGACCAGAATATAAACACCAGGGCCGAATATGGAGAAGAAGCACTTAAAAGAGACTTACCCACAACCTAGAGAAGACTCGAGCCCTTCTATTGCCATGGTGGCGATAGACCCCGTCCAAGGGGACCCCAAGCTCCTCCATTGTGGTTGTTGTTGCCGCAATGGCCCAATATAGTTTGGCGTCCATACAAAAGGTTCCTTCATATCCCGACCATGATTTTTGGTGCTGGTACGGTTCATCTTCAGTTTGAAGAGCCGTCTTCACTCTGTTAATCCTCATCGCGGATAACCATGGCACTGTCGAAATCGAAGCAGACACCAAGGGCACCCAGTACGACAGGAGAAGATCACCAAGATGAAATTCCATTCTGATAGCCTTGGCAGCAACCATGGCAGTGGCCCACCGCCGCTGCATAGCTCGATGGTAGACCTCAAAGACTGTCATTCTGCCATCGTAGGCGTTGTGCACCCTCGAATTGGCTTTGAAGCGCCATGGAGAGGATACCATGAGATGATGGTGTCGATTCCTTATCCTAACGAGATCTCTACCCTTAGACGTCGTAAAGAAGCCCAAAGTGACCCCTACATTTGGAGAAGTCAAAAAGACTCCTAAGCAATTCTGAAGTTGATCTTGAGATGATTTCATCTCAAAACTACATACCAGAAGGAAAGATGGTCAAGGAGCATATCCGCAAACACGAATGATGGGATGTTAAAGTCAAACCCTAGCGATCTCTCTGATGTCGTCAAAAGATTAGATGTTTGAGACACGATGATTCGCCAAAAGGACCAAAAAAATGTTACCTTAGTGCAAGAAGTTGAAGCGATGGAGACGCGAACGACGGAAACCGTTAGAGATCTGCAGATTGGAAAAGAAATGGTTAGAACCTGCACAAAAATCCTCAGAAAAGATGATCGATGGTGAAATCCTAAGTCAAAATCAAAGATCTTCTACCATCGCATCAACGTACTCACTACTAAAGATAAAAGAAAGCAAGATCTGCCGCAAATATGCCAAGGGCTTACCGGAAGAAACAGAGAATGCAATGGTTTCTTGAAGAGAAAACTCTAATCTAACTATGAGAAGACATGCGAAAAGATGGAAATGACTAAAACTCTTTGCTTTCCCGCCTACTTAACCTTATCGGTAATGGGCCAAAGGCGAAAAAGCCCAGATTACGCTAGGAAGTTTAAGCCTAAGAGTTCATCTAAAAGATGCAGCATGCTAGCGCCAATGGGACTCACCAAGGATGAAGCCATAACAGTAAGAATTGGCGACACCAGCAAGAGTCATGGCTGAAGCTACACTCTTATTTTTCATCTTTTTATAAAGTCCATCCACAACTAAGGTAAAAACCGAAATCTCTTAAGAAAGGATTTACTCTTCAAATTCCACACGTGCAAAATGAAGAGTGGTGGGCAACTATTGGGGGTAATTTTATTCCCTTAGCATCTGACCATAGCTAGACCAAGGAGACATAAAAAATTTCCTAGTTGAATATGTAAACCAAGGCCATAGACGATGACACACCGCCAAGCCAAGGTCATAGCCGAGGTAAAGCGAGTATCCCCCTTAGACGATTTAAATCTTAAGAGATAAGGACAAATACCTTAATGAATTAGGAAAATGTTCTTTATTGTATAGATATACTCGAATATAGAAGTTATCCATAAAGAAATATGGAAATACTCTTATTTGAAAACTATAAATACAAGGGGAAGAACCCTAGTTCAAGGATCAGGGACCTTGAAGAAAAACAAATACATACATTGTAATCGACTCTTATTCATCAATAAAGAATCACTTTACAAACTCTTTGATATCTCTTGTTCTTGTGCTTCTCCATTGAGAATCANCACCAACCCCCCCCCCCCAAACATCTTGCATTTAAAATAATTTCTTTATAAAATTTTGAACTATTTTTTACTTTTTAGTTTTGTTTTTGTTTTTGATAAGTTTTATATTTATTATTAGTATTTTATAAATTCATAATTTTAAATTATGTTCTAGTAATTTATTAGAACTTTCATATTTTGGAATTTTTAATTTTTTTATATATTTAAATTAATTTAGTTTGATATGATCATAAATATTATTTTTTTAATTAATTTTTTTGTCAGCCAAATATTAGTTAGAAAGATATGCCCATATTGGTTGTCCAATTGGGTGGAATCGAGTCTACATAAATACATTCGCCAGATAAAGAACGGGTGGTTCAGGCCAAACAATCCGCCTGCACATTTAGGGACCGGGAGATATGAGTTAGGAAGAAGTTTGAAAGCATGATCGTAAACTTTGGAATTCTTCGATGAGCATGTGAAAGGCTGTCCGTTCGTCGGAATTCTGGATTATTGAGGTTAGCTCAGTGCAATCTATCTCAAAGCTTGTACAGATGATCCCTCTTTCGGATATTATTCTCATTGCCCAAATCAATGCTTCCATTTCTGCGTGTAGTGGTGATAGACAACGTCTCTGATCTCTTTCCCCAATAAGTATAATCCTTCCTTGTTCATTCACACACACACACCCAAGGCCAAAAGTTGGGTCACTGCCCTTCCATGTATCATCAAAGCTACAATGTATATAATTGTTTTCTCCACCTAAAGTTTGAAGAACCCTGGCTGTTACTATTTGGTCCATTTTTGGGACATGTGCTTCTTTCCAAGCTGTAAAATCACTTTCTGCTTTACTTAAAATTTCCCTTGGTTCCATTTGAACTCCCTAGAAGACCTTTTTGTTCTGGATTTCCAAAGATGCCACTAGATCCATGGGAACACATAGGAATTATCGGAATTTGTATGTCCTAAACGATTTGCCTCGAACAGGTAATCCATGTTTGTATAAACCGAACCCGTAGGAAAGTTACCTATTCCTAGGGTAATCTGTGAAGTTTTCCAGACTTGTTGGGTCGAAGGAAATTGGAAAAATACATGATTCATCGTCTCCTCTTGTATACCACAACTTTTGAAAAACGTATCGCAAGGTACTCCCCTATACATCAAATTGAATGTTACCGCCAAGGCTCCTGAGAGTATTTTCCATAAAAGATGTTGAATCTTCAATGGGCATTTAATTTTCCAAACTTTTGCCTTAAGGGTTTCTAAACCTGGTCCCCAACCAAAATTATTAAGTTGGGTTTATATTGGTGCCCGAAGAAGACTGTATCTTGACCTAACCGTACAATTGCCAGATTTTGTAAAATGCCAAACTAAACTATTTGTGTGCCTGTCCTACTTGGTTGAATTCCTCTAATCAAGGGTATATCCTTTGGATCCATGAATTATTGTAGAGCTGGTAAATGCCATTGTCGTGTTATGGGGTTGATTAAGTGTTGAACCTCTAAATTAGTATACCAAATACTTCCACGTCCCCAGGCTGGGCGAGGGTTCACATCTGGAATCCAAGGGGCGTTCCAAACTGATATGTTAACCCTTGTTCCTATCCTTATTTGTATCCCTTATATTAGTATCTCCTATGTAGAAAAAATACTCTTCTACCCAAAGGAGGGTGAGTTTGGTTTTCTTGCCCATAGAGGGTGAGTATTCCTATAATATCGGCCTTTCAACACTCGAGCGACCAGAGAATTTGGGAACTGAAATAATCTCGACAATTGTTTTGCCGATAAAGTCGTGTCAAAGTCCTCCAGTGATTAGAACCCCAAACCATATACTGCTTTTCGTATACAAAGTTTTTCTCATACATGCCAATGGAGACCGCGATTACATCCATTGAAGCTCCACCATAATTTAGAAATTGCACTAGCTAACTTGGTTGTTAACTCTTGGGGAAACTTAAAGCATGACATAACGTACTTCGAGAGCGCTAGGGCAACTGATTTTATCAGAATCTCTTTACCTTCCTTAGATAGAAATTTGGATGATCATCCATTAACTCGGTCACCTAGTCGTTCTTCGATATAATATACCTAGATATGATCCCATACCTCTTTCCTTGGTAATTTGTAGTAATTGTTTCATGTTATCCCTGACATGTATCGGAACATTATGACCAAACATAACCGATGATTTTGAAAAATTTATCAACTGCCCAGATGCTTTTTCATAATCCCGTAACACATCCAAATAAACTATCATTCGCGAATAGTAAATTAGAAATTGCTGGACTCTTCCGAGCAACCGTCTAATTCTTTTCGTCTTATATTAGCAATCAATACCTTTGTACAAATAATGAACAAATATCGTAATTCTTTTAATTAATTTAATTACTTAACAGAATTTTTAACGGCTTATGTTAAATGGATAGATAGTTAAATGTATGTAATTTAAAATGAACAAAGAAAATAGTTGATGTATTATTATGGACAGTGAAAATAGTTGATGTATTATTATGGGCACATGAAAAGTTTGTGTATTAAAATTGTAACGACCCCGACTCGAGGGTACCGGGTTGCTCCAAATGGTATCGCCAAAACCGGAGCAAACTTCACCAACCGGTCTTGTAATTTACCGCTTCTAATTTTTACCTGCAGAAACACCAAAAGAAAAAGGGAGAAAAGCGAGGGGTGAGTGACTTTTTAAACAAGTCACTCAGTGAGGACGGGCCCGACTCCGCCTCACCCGCTACCTGATTAACCCCGCTAGACTAGGCCTAACCCCACCCCACAATAAGCAAAAAAGAGACACCTAACGTGTCGTTCAAGCAACTACCAGACGAGGTGGCTTTTGATACCACCTGTCATAACCCCGTCCCATACCAGGACTGCTTCAGATGGCATCGCCAAAACGATTCTTAACTGATTCAGACTCTTAAGACACTAATTTTTTTTTTAAAAACGACACTTTTCCTAGACAGCTAGCATACAAGGATTCTGTGGACTTCGGTCTCTCATTTTCCCGAGTAACGCGCCTCCCTCGCCCGGATCCCACCCTAGGTGAGTCCGCAACTTCAAGCTCAACTAACATCAGTCCTTTTGCTTATGTAGCTCAACTGATGTTGAAACCGTTCGATGATGTCAGTGTCCTCACGGCTCCGCCACCGCTCTACTGACGTCGACACGGCCGAGTGTGCCTCCACATTTCGGCGTACGCACTCGATCGGGGTATGCCTCCACATTTCGGCGTACGTACCCCTCATAATCCTCCTTGCGATCGGAGTCTTACCCATTAGCATCAAAGGGAAGAGGCCAACCGACCCGCGTTAGAAAGCACTGCCTATAATAGGCTTCGCGCCTACTATAGGGCCTAACCAGCTAGACACGCAAATCACCGGTTATACTAGACCTAACTTTTCTTTTGCGAAATTCTCAAGCAATGCCAAATTATCCCTATCCATTTTAGGACTTAACCTAACACAGACTCTCAATCCTAGGCTCAGCTTAGCGACCCATTTCACAGAATTGCACTTAGGCATATATGTCATTATGACTTACAATACGTAATACATGTTACTATTTGTGCCGAGACTTATAGCTCGACACTACCTAAATAATTAAACATAGACTAGAGAAATTAACCGACTAACGAATGAGAACGAAGGCGGGAACTCCTTACCTTGGCCTAATCGTCTGATAGCTGCTGTGGTTGACGACTTTTACTCCCATCACCGGGACTTCCGTAGGATCCTCAGTAGCGTTCTGATTTCCTCGGCTTGACCCTTCGCCATCCTCCTTCTCACCTGAACCAAAGCCTCCCCCTTGATTACCCCAAGCAGCTCCTCCCTCGGAAGAGGATGAACCCTGAAAGGAAAAATCGGTTAGTCCTCTAAACCGAAAATCCTGCCTAAAAAGGAACTTACTATTTATAGACACCTGCTATAAATAGTAGTTGTCCTAAAAGGAAACTTCCTAAAAAGGAAACTTACCAAATATGGAAACCTGTCATATTTGGAAACTTCTCGGGCCAGGGGCAAAATGGTAATTTTACTTACCAAGGGAAACTTTTGACGCGGACAGATTCGCTGCACCAACTTTTGGGACGCGATTCTCCACTCATATGAACCCGAATCCGGTGTTCCTTTTTCCGATGGATTCATATGAGTCCCTACATCGATCCGACAAAAGATCAGCTTGAAAAACAACTTTTAACCCAAGCAAAACCGAGATACACTCTGAGCAACGTTTTCCGGAAATCTGACAGATTTACAGCCGAACAAAAACGAAGCTATAACTCACGCACTAACCGTTCAATTGAAGATCCGAACGGTCCGATTAAAGCCCTGGACGTCATCAGTCCATAGCCGTCGAGTATTCTCCGATCAGACGCCGCTTGCTCTCGGAATGTCTCTTCGAACACTGACTGGTCTCGGATTCGGACTGCACAGATGACTCTCGTAAAATCGACTATAAATCCTTCAATACTAAATGAAAAAGAGTTCTACAAAGTGGGAAATCTCGGTAAAAGAGTCCTTTACTGTCTGTAGAAATTTGGGAACGATCAGAGATTTTTTGGTCGACGGTTTCCTCATTCTCCCACGACATATCTGTCTGCCTTCTACAGAGACTGCACAACCTTCATCTCATTTCTCCATTTTCTCTTTTCTCTCTTGCTACAAGGCTGCAAAAATCTTTGTACCTCTTCTCTCTGATGTTGTCGACGGCGGGAAGCTTTGAGAGAGGAAAAGAAAATTAATTAGGTTTTTAGGTTAAATAGAAAGGGTTATGTCTCGGTTCGGTTTGGTTTGAAGACAAATGGTTTACTAAAGAAAAACCGAGATTAGAAAAACCGGGTATTACAAAACTGGTAATAGAAATTAAGTTGGTGTATTTTTATATAATTTTTCCTTTTTTGTGCAATCAGATGGAAGAAGATACGTCGACCATTTGTGGGTTTGATTCTTCAAAACAAATATAGAATAGAAGAACTTGCCAAGTATCGGTCTGGTTATTTTCGAATTCCCTTCTCTTTTATTTTCTTACGATTTGGATTTAGCTTTAAAATTTTGGATTTTAGGGTTTATGTAGTGTTTTTCTTGTAAAAAATTTCTTCATCAAAGTTTCATTTTTTGGTTCTTTAAAGGTTTCGTAGGTGCTTCTAATTAAGGGAATATGGCAAATTTTATCTCCCTTTTGTTTTACTTTTAGAATTTTATGATTTTTTTGCGTTGATAAAAGCTGTTGTTATGATGGCAAAATTTTTATAGGTTCATGTATTGATTTTGAAGATGATGAGTAAATTGTGGCAGTGGGTTATTCATTCTCTTTTTCTCGGATGATTATGATTTAGCTGAATTGTGTCACCAGATCGACGAGGAGCATCAACTTAATCGAGGCTACCAATTGGGTAACTTTCTTAATTCATATCCATCTCTAAAATTTATTTGACCGTTTGACATTGACGACTTTACATGAAGAAGCAGTTAGTTGTCTATTAGACAATTTAGCAGTTAGGATTTTACTTTTTTAATTAGAGACATGGTCTTCTTTGTTCATGGACTTAACCAGCATGTCGTCAATATAGACTTCTATGGTTTTTCAGAGTTGTCGAGCGAAAATTTTGTTCACGAGCCTTTGATAGGTTGCTCCGGCGTTTTTTAGGCCAAAGGGCATGATTTTATAACAGTAGGTTCCTCTTTATGTTACAAAGACGGTTTTCTCTTGATCCTCAGGATCCATCATTATCTAGTTGTATCCAGAGAAAGCGTCCATGAAAGATAACAGTTGATGTCCTCCCGTAACCTCAACCAAACGGTCAATATGAGGTGACAGAAAGTTTCTTTGGGACATGCTTTTTCACGTCAGTAAAGTCGATGTATATTCTCTACTTCCCATTTTTATTTTTGACCACAACCGGATTGGCTAACTAGTCGAGATAGTGAACTACCCGTATGGAACCCGCTTTCGTTAGTCGGTCCACTTTGTTGTTAACTGTGTGGGTCTTCTCGGGGCCAAACAACTCTCGTTTATGTTTAATTGGCTTGAATGTAGGGTGTACATTAAGCTTGTGGGTTGTTACATTTGGGTTGATATCTTCCATGTCACTAGTGGCCCATGCAAAGGTACCAACATTATTTCGGAGGAAAGCTATGAGTTCCTTCTTGGTTTCAGTGGGTAATTCTGACTCGACAATTATACATTGTTCAGGGTGAGCGTCGTCGATACAAACTTGCTCAGTGAGGTTCTTTGGGGCACCTTGCATTGTTTGTTGTATTGCGCGCTCTTCTTGGATATGTAGTTGATATTGGATAAATTCTTTAAGGATCTGGAAACCTCCCAGATAACAGATCCTGGAAACCTTTTGGCTTCTTCGGATTGTAGCTATTCCGTCAAGGTTGGGAATTTCACGCATTGGTGGTAGGTTGATGCCACTGCCTTCATCTTGTGAATCTAGGGTCTCCCTAAGATCGCATGGAAGGGAAATGAGCGATCTATTACTACGAAGTTGATCATCTTGATAACTCCGCAAACATTGATAGGGAGTTTGATAGTACCTAAAGAGGTATATGTTTCCCCAGAGAAACTTACGAGATTAGCTTTCTGTCATGTAATCTCGTAATTGTTTATCTCCATCTTCTTTAGAGCATCATAAAAAATGAGATCAACGAAGCTTCCAATGTCTACCATTAGCTTAGTTACTTCGTATTCTCCAACATTGAGCGTGATGACAAGGGCGTCATCGTGCGGCTTGTCGAGATCGAAGGTTTCACTTTCCTAAAATGAAATTTTGGTATTAATTTCCTGAGGGAGTGGCTTGGTTTGAGCACTGGATTGGGCCTTCCGTAGGTGACCTTTGATCGCATTCACATAGTCTTGGCAAATATCGAACCCTCCAAGAATGTAATCAAATATTGTGTTAGAAGTCCGCGAGTTTAGAGCTTTCTCGAACATGGCAGCTACCGTTCCCTTGGGAAGAGTTGGTGGCGAAAATGTTCGAGAGTTCCTTCCAAGGGGGAGCTCTGTGAGGACTATATCGACCCTTTTCCTGGGAGCTGGAGGTGGAGAGTTATTCTCCTTTCCAGAGGACCTATCTCGTTTCAGGGGCGAGGTTCCTCTTGCAGAGGCTTCCTTTTGAAAAGGGGTTGGTTTCCTGAGCTCTACATTTTTAAGTTCTCCAGCAGCGAATTTAGCTAGCGTTAGAGGTCCTAGCATTCCTCCGTGGAATGACCTTTCTCTGATGATAAGAGCAAAATTTGTTCTTGTCATAAGATTTAGTCTGGGGGGCTCTACTCGTTGACCCAGCGGGTTTCCCTTGTTGGGTTTGGTATACGACGTATGAGTGCTCGCCCTGACCTTTGTTGTTTCGAGGGATGCTCTTTTTTCCAGTTGCCTTAGGATCCTAAGGGTCAGCCTTAGGAGGGTTCTAAGTCTTCTTATGAATTTTTTCCAAAGCAGCGGTTTCCTCCTTTAGAGTGATGAATCGGGATGCCCTATGAAGCGTATCATCTATAGTAGGAGGCGCATTGATTGTTGATATCGACCAAAACTCTAACCGATACCAGAGACCTATCCGTAGGGCTTCGACAACCACTTGGTCATTAAGATTCGAGAGTTTAGTCCTTACCACTATGAATTTATCAATATAAACTCTGAGCGTGTCGGTAACCCCTTGCCTTATCTTCTAGAGATTTGCTTCAGAGGCCTGCCTTTTAATGTGAGTTGAGAATTGTTTTACAAAAGAAGTGGTTAACTAAAAGAAGTTATTGATCGAGTTAGGTTTGAGTCATGAATACCATTCAAGGGCTGCACCTGCTAGATTTTCTGCAAAGGTTCGACAGTAGCCTGCCTCACTCTCCTCATGAGTGAAATGAGCTTTGATAATGGCTAACCTAAAATACCTCAGATGAGCCTTAGGGTCCGAGGTTCTGTCGTATTTTGGAATATAAACTTTTCTCGTATCTCTGATGTACGAGTTTGCAATTCGATTCATGAATGGAGTTCCCGAGTTTCCTCGATTATGCTTTCAATTTCGAAGGCTGAGGTAGTGGCCTTATGGACCTGAGCTTTCAACTTTTGAAGCACCACATTGGTTCTTTTTATGTACCTGCGGACAACTTCTGATTCCTCCAAGTGAGAGAGAGCTAGGCTATCATGAGGTACCTGGATAGGTGGCTCATCAAGAAACCAGGTCTACTCATTAGGGTTAGTTTCCAGGGCTCGGGGGACAAATGTTCCCCTTTGATACTTGAACTGTTTCGTAGGGTACACAAGCTGGGGAGCCCGGGTGATATGGATCTTCATTCTCAGGTTGTAGGTGTGCTTTTGGGCCAACTGGCTGCACTTACACCCTATGAACGGAAGCTGAAGTTGCCCTTCCAGCAGATATCGAGGCTCTCGCCCCGGACCTCAACATTGTTGGAGGAGGAGGGAGGTCAAAGTTTTGACTAAGCGTCAGTTCGGGTTCCTACGTCGGGGTTGTGCTGGTGCTGGTAATGGTGGTCCCCATAGCCAAGGTAGTTGGAGGAACGAAGGTGTGTGATGTTCCTAAAATCGGGGTTTCAAACGAATGTCCCTAGTTTCCAAGCATCGCGCTTATGGGTGCAAAGTTCAACCGACCACGAGGGAAAGATGGGTCGGTTATGATTCCGCTAAAAGTGACACATGGCCCTCGACGCTGCGAAATTCTCGTATAAGGGATTAGAGATCTCGTCACCTCTTCGATATGATGATTGCAAAGCTCCTGGCGAGTCGCGAGCTGGTGGACTAGGCGCTCGTTGTCCTGGGTCTCATTCACCAGAAACAACATCATCTGACAGATCTCAGATAGCTGAGTCGACACCTAATCTGTGGCTTGGACCTAAGGCGGAGATCTGGCAAGAATTTGTTTTTTGGAGCCCCTAGGAGACAGAGGTCTATGGTTCGAGTTGTTAGCAGGTATATGAGAGACTACTCTGGAATTTCCAGCATCAGGCCGAACTTCTCCCGATAGTTGGGACTCATTCTGAATTCCAGATTGGTGTGGCTCAATGATCGGGAGATTGGAGCCACCGATGTTCGATGAGTCGGGGTTCGACATCAGAGACGCAAATTCGGGTTGATTCAAATCTTGATCAACAAGATCCATATTCAGCTAATGGAGTGAGGGATTCAATGTAATCCTTCCCCCACAGACGGCGCCAAAATGTGGATGCTAAAACCACACTCTAAATTTGTAAAAGGTTTTTGATGAGGAAAGGAATCCGTGAGAGAATCCCATAAGAGCTTTAGATTAGATAACCGGTTGAATTGATTTGATTTTGAACTTATGATTACAAATAAACTTTTCTCAGTATAAAGGAAGATGTTCGAAATACTAATACACGAATAGTATGAATATGTATATGATGTTTTCTCTATTCCAGTTGTGATCCATTAACTCTTTAGCTCCCTCTCTTCTTAAATAATACCTCAGCCCTCATCTCGGAACAAACTTCTTAAACTAGCTTGTTCCAAATTCTCCGAGATCTCCTCCATGTAATCTCAGAACAAATTTTGACTCAGCCTTCGTGCTTCGTCATCCTCCTTCCTTCGTTGATTTTAACACAATGATCTTTATTTTCCAAACTCTTAATGGGCCTTTGATGACGCAAAATATGGGCCCAAAACTGGTGTGACATATGTGAGAAAAAAAATAGATCCAGAGAAGTGGTTCTACACATGTAAAAAGCAGCAAGCTAATTTGCATACGAAGGTTGTTGGAGGGTGTTGAAAATATAAACTTGATTTTGGATCAAGTTTAATTATTAGACCAATGATCCAATAATTATTTGTTGGGCCAAACTCATTACTTGATCTAAGTTCTAAAGTTTTCTCTAGAAAATATCTTACATCTCCACCTCCTTAAAAGATTATAGAAAAGTATAAAAATATAATAATCTAGATATTTATAATATTTTATTCGAGATGTTAAAGTAAAATTCTCTAGATTTATGATTTAAATAATCAAGATATTTTGTAATATGTAGGCTATAAATATCTCTACATTCTTGTAATACCTCTTCTTCTAAATTTCTCTATCCTCTTCCAAATACTTGAACACTTTCTCCATCACTTTTAAAATATCATCTTTTTCTTTCCAACAAAGTGGTATCAGAGCTAGAAGATTCTTTCGAAGATGGCAAATAATGGTGTTCTCTTCTAAGTTCCAATGTTCACAAAGAGCAATGATGACAATTGGAGTTTGAGAATGATGACTATCTTAGGAGCACATGATGTGTGGGAGATAGTCGAGAGAGGGTTCATCGAACTGGAGAATGAAGGTAGTCTTTCTCAAACTCAAAAGGATAATTTGAGAGACTCAATGAAGAGAGACAAGAAGGCTCTCTGTCTTATCTATCAAAGGGTTAGATGAAGATACATCTGAGAAGGTCGCTGAAGCAAAGTTGGCGAAACAAGCATGGGAGAAACTTCGAACTTCTTACAAAGGTGTTGATCAAGTAAAGAAGGTACGTCTTCAAAATCTAAGAGGAGAATTTGAAGCATTACAAATGAAGAAATGTGAACTTGTCTCCGAGTATTTTTCAAGATTCTTAGCGGTTATAAATAACCTAAAAAGAAATGGAGAGAAGCTAGATAATGTGAGAATCATGGAGCATATTGTTATCGTCATAGAAGAGACAAAGGATTTGGAGGATATGATGATGGATGAACTTCTTAGATCATTACAAGCTTATGAAGAAAAGAAGAAGAAGAAAGAAGTTATCGTAGAGCAAGTTCTCAAGATGTGAAATGATCAAAAAAAGAAAGTGACCGCAAGACGAGTTGGCAGTCAATTTAGAGTAAGAGGTCGTTGTGGATATGGACGAGGTGGGAGACCATATAAAGACAACTTTAACCAAAGGAGAGGAAGGTTATCAAGAGATCATCGAAGAGGAACTACAAAATCAAGGTACGATAAGTCAAGCCTTAAATGTTACTATTGCGGAAAGTTTGGAATATATGCTTCCGAATGTAAGGCTCCAAGAAACAATGGAGTCGAAGAGAAGTCCAACTACAAAAAGCGATATGTTATTGATGGATTACACGACTAACGTGCGAGATGAGTATCAAGAGATGTGCCTCGACAATAATACAGGGAATCATATGCACTTGGTAAGAACTACGTGTAAGGAGCTTGATGAAGCAATAAAAGGAAATATAATTAATAAAGATAATTCAAAGGTGGGTTTGAAAACTTGGAGCAACCAAGAGTGAAGAAATCAATGGAGAAGCTTATTACGCCACCAATTTCACCGAGCATTACCTCCAAAGAGAATAGAAATTTTGAGGCCATGAAAGTTACCTCATTTGTTTGGTCACCTCAAGCATTTGTCAAACAAGAAGATGAAGATTCTCCCAAGATCGATGAAGAAATTCTCCAAACACAAAGTGAGAATGAAAGTCATGAAAAGAAGACGCAAGGTGAAATGAGGTGCCACGACCAAGAAGATCAGGAAGAACAAAATCATGGTTACACTTTTAAGAAACAGTCGAGAAGGAAGATTATCGAACATAAAAGATTCAAGGATGAAAGTTTCAAAACAAAGATGGTTGCTCGAAGATTCCAGAATTGCGAGAAGTACTATGATGAGACTTTAAACGTTATGGCGAAGATGGCTACGAGTAGAAGTTCAATTCAGAGACAATGCAACAAACAACTTTATCGAGTCAGAACTGAATGGCCGATTCCAGTTGTTCTATCCAAAATTGGTTTGATCGACAAAAATCAAGATTTTTTTTTGGCACAAAAACAAAAATCAAGTTTATATTTTCAAACACCCCTATCAAATTTGATTGGTTCGATTGGTTATTTCGAATTTTGTGAAATGTGTTCGGAACTACAAATCGGTTCCATTATATTATCACATCCATCTCTTACTATAAGGTTTATGCAGCGAAGGAGTAAAGCCCTAGAATCCGCCGCTCTTTTTCCTCATTGTTTAGCCAATCTTCTTCGTTACCAACACAAAAACAAATTCAATCTTTGATGATGAGTAACAGCAACGGAGACTCCATTGTAGATTTCGAAGGCCTCCGTGTAACTCAGCTCGACGATGATGACGACGACGATGGCGAAACTCCATTTAACCCAATGAACGTCGATGACTTCGATGATGATGATGAAGACGATGAAGAAGACGATGAAAATAGTGAACCTGTCACATTGGGTTTCGTAGAGAGTCCTAAATTCACATGGTTAAGTCTCCGTCAACTTTTCCCTAATTTAGCCGGCGGTGTTCCGGTACTATCCTGTACCAAATTTTCAATTTCTTTTTGTTTTGCTATCGAACTTCTTCTTCTATGTTTTGATTCTTTGGCTGAAACTTTGTGATATAGGCATGGTTGGATCCAGTTAATTTACCATCAGGGAAGTCAACTCTATGTGACTTATGTGAAGAACCATTGCAATTTGTTCTTCAGGTTAGTTTCATTTTCTTCTTTTGCATTCTTTTTGTTTTCTCGTCCCTTTATTTACGGGATTGAGGAAAATTTTGCAGCTTTATGCTCCCTTAATAGACAAGGAATCAGCTTTTCATCGGACATTGTTTCTCTTCATGTGTCCATCAATGTCTTGTCTCCTTCGTGATCAGCATGAACAATGGAAACGTGCCCCCGAGATGGCGAAGCGGAGGTAAAAAGGAACTGCTTGTTGTCACATATCTTAGGAAGAAGTGATTGTTACAATAATTCTTTGTTTTGTGAAGTATCAAGGTTTTCCGTTGCCAATTACCTCGTGTTAATCCGTTTTACTCGAGTGAGGCTCCGAAGCATGATGGAACAGACAAGCCTTTAGGAGATGGAGGTACTTTTATGGCTGTTTGATGGACTTGACTCTGTTTCGAGAATTCTCTTTCTTGATGTTGTTTTGTTTCTCTTTTAGCTCCGCTTTGCAGTTGGTGTGGAACGTGGAAAGGAGATAAAAGATGTACCGGCTGCAAAAATGCTCGATATTGTTCACCAAAACACCAGGTGCGTTCCTAGTTTTTATGTTGTTCCGCGAACTTAAAACATATTAAACGATCTTCTCGTTTCTAATTTCCAGACCCTGCATTGGCGTGTGGGTCATATAACCGAATGTCAACAGCTTCGTGCTGTTATTGAAACATCTGGCTCAGGCCTTGTCACTAATGGGGCTTCGCTGACTGAAAAGCAGAAAGGTTAGCAAATATCACAACTTATCCTAGCCTTCAAACTATATGTACTAGAAATGATTATTTTCTGTTTGTGCAGTTGCGAGTAAAAGTCTGTGGAAAGAATTTGTATTGGTCAATGTGGATGAAAGCGAGTATGACACAGAGATGTCAGAAGATGATGGAGTTGCTACATCTTTGGTATCTAAAAGAGAAGTTGATGACCAAATGAAATCGCTAATGAATGATTTTGAGGTGAAGTCAATTGTCACCGTGCAAGCTATAGTTTGCCTCAAATGATTCTCAGTTTACAAGCTTTTACGCAGGGAGATGCTGAGAAAAAGAATTGGGTCAATTTCCAACAACGTGTAGCCAAAGCTCCGGAACAAGTTCTAAGGTGATTCAAATACAGAAATCATGATCGTTTGTGTACAGTCTTTTTTGTAATTCTCTCTCATAACATTGATTTGTGAATACATTTTGATACAGATATTGCCGGAGCTCGGGTGCTAAACCCCTTTGGCCCATGGCAAGCGGACGAATCTCTAAATCTGAGCTTCCCAATTGCAAATTTTGCAGTGGCCCTCTTTGTTTTGAATTTCAGGTAATTATCTCTGGCTTTTACCAAAATGTGATCATCTCTTCTTTCATAAAACATGTATTTGCTAATCATTATAAACCGGTCAAGACAAGACCAACATTTAGCTCACATCATTAGACCAAATGAAACACAAATTTGATTTGCTTATGTCATTTCTCTGCGTTTGATAATTCTATGGCCATGTTTTCTGGTAATTCTTTCCTCTTAAACCAAATTTGATCTTTTCTTTTTGTAAAACTTGGACTAGTCTGGTCCAGTCACTTCTTTTGCCAGTCTTTATAAACCGATCAAAGACAAGAACATCATTTTAGACCCAAGACCAATAAAGAAAACAAGTTTCCCCTCTGTTGTTGCATTTTGGAAGCTTGTCTTTGTTTTTGATCATTTTATGGCGGTTTTTGTTCAGGTAATGCCGCAGCTGCTGTTCTACTTTGGTGGGAACAACGAAAGGGATTCTCTGGATTGGGCAACAATCATAGTCTACACTTGTGAGAACTCGTGCGAGTCGAGCTTAAGTTACAAGGAAGAGTTTGTCTGGGTTCAACTATACAGTCAGACAACGTAGGGTCTTCTTTTTTGTTTCCTGTTGCCGCAGAAGTTTTGTTCTTGACCAGATCAAACCGGACCTAAGTTCCCTGTTGTCAGAAGCTTTTGTTGTCAGTTTGTCTTGGTCCATCCTGCGTTGCATAAAGAGATTTCTATTTGGATTTTGACCCCCCAAGATAATCTATATTTATACATTAATTTTGTCTAACCTGTTCCATGCTTACAAAGTCAACTTCGATTAACAAGAATTAACATTGTGAATTATCAACATTAAAATAGCAATATTATTCCTTAATACCCTACAATTTTCCACCTTTAATCTTCTTTGAATACTTTTTCTTGCAATGAGGTAGTTGAATTATTTAAAATGTTTATGTGGATTAAACTTTGTCGACAAAAAAAAAAAACTTTGTTGAATACTTTCAACTAGTTGAATGCAAAAAAATGAGTCATACAATAACACATGTTGGAGAGGTGGTGAGAGAGTGGACTTTTGAGATTTTTTTATCCCCTCAAATTATTGAAGTTCAATTATTTTATATTAAACACTTTTAAAAAAATAAAATTTATATCAAAATTCTTAACTTTTTTATGATCTATAAATAGAGAGTAATTTTATTAAATTTGGATTCAGATAAGAACTGTTAGTTTTCACTATTATTAAAAGTTAAAACTAAAATGAATGTTAAATAATGAAGTGGAAGAGAGAGAATTTACAAACCATTGTACATAGTCTAATGAAGGTTCTCATGTTAATATGTTTAAGCAAAGTTGAATCACCAAAAGTAAATCAAAATAAAGATAATTTCACTACCGAGCAAGCTTTTTACTGCTTAGACTTTCTCAAAGATACCCTGCAAAATAAACAAACCCCAATTATCAGAGTTTAGAATCTTGCCACAACACATAGTATTTGTTTTTGCAAGTTATCAACGAACAAAAGATTACTCTGCGGTTTGCGTAGGTGGGTGCAGTTGCAGGTATGTCTCCTCCAGGGCTCTGAAACAAATCACAATTACATATGAATGAACCAATCACAAATACACCATATATTTTATGAAATGGCTTAGTTGTTGAAATAACTTGGAAGAAGTTACCGTGGCAAGACAAAGTCTTCTCTCCCAGCATGTTTCCTTTCTTGACTTACCTTGTTCTTAGCTCTCATAGCCTCAAACTGGTCAGACAAAGTCTTCTCTCTAGCCTTCTCTGCCTTTGATTTGTGAATACTTCCCATCAAAACACACTTGTTCTTGAAGACGTTTCCGTTGACTTTCATGTACATGTGTCTGTAAATCTTCTTAGCCTCTCATACTTCTTCAAAGGACGCCTCAAAACTCTCATACTCCTCATTCACAGTATCTTTGTTGGCAACCTTGCCACTTGGCAAGAGTGACATCCCTTTATCTTGGCTACATTCATTCGGCGTGCTCTGGAACGTGAGTGGATCTTTGTTGGCTTCCTAATGATGAAACCATCATTCACAAGTTTTCTGATGTTTTGGCCTAAAGTTATAGAACACAGAGCTTCATGCCAAGAAGGCTCAAATCATGACTCAACACCGTGCTATGACTTGTTGATGTAAGAATCATTAGGTGTGGTCAAATATGTTAAGGTTAAATGTGTTATGGCCATTAATTAATTAACCTATTTTGTAGTGGTCATTTTGTGATAAAGAAAAGGTTATGAGCATAAATGTTATACAAAATTAATGTGTGGATACCTTTGGCAATTTCTAGTTTGATGAGGGATCGAACTAGAAATTGATTCTCTATAAATAGAGGGTTATGGTCCCCAAAGCGGCCCTAACAAAAAATAAAAAAACTCTCTGCTTCCCATCAACAGAGACCTAAAGTCATCCAAGGTTTGTTTTGGAAGATCCATTCCCTAATTCATTCAGATTCCTAAGCATGGATTCATCAGGTACGATTCCGCTTTCGTTCTTATTAAACAGAGACTGATATGGTTTATGGTTTTATAGATTAAATAAATCTAAAAGTTGATTCCACAAGATTCAGAAACCATAGCATAAGAATTCTAGATGAACAAAGTGAATTTGAAACTACTAAAATTTGTGATAAGATCTTATTGCAACGTGATAACAGCGCCATTTCCTAGCTTAAATTCATCGAATTGAATTCAAATCAGTACAAATATCCTATGAATAAAGCTATAAAAGATTTCTATATCGTTTTCATCGACAAGCTTCCATCGCAAATGCAAGAGAGATGGTGAAAATCAATACTATAGTAACACAAGTCCCTCTCCAATATGATGACACATAAACATGTTAATGCCTTTAGAAGATCATACACAGAGACGGACGCATATACAAAGAGGGTGGGGCACGTGCCCCATGCTCTTTTGTCAAATATTTTTAATTTGCATGAATTATACCATAAAATTTTTATGAGAAACATTTTAATGGACTTAGGTGAAGTTTGTGCCTCATGTCTTAACTCAAGTCTTGCTCCACTTTCTTACGTTCAATTTATTTTCTTTTATTGAGGCGATTTATTCTTCTTTTATTGGTAAACATTCTTCTTTTAATTTGCATGAATTATACCATTACCGATTTTTGGTTTTTGACAGAGTTTACAACATATTACTAGTAGCGGAAAAAGAATTAAAAATCTAAACGACAGCGAAATACGAAAGAAAAAAGCAGCGACAAAAAGCCATAAGTCCTAAGCAACGAGATTATAGATCTAAGACAGCGGAGCGACAGCATAACACAGTCGAACCTAGAAGCCATGGACCAAGAAGCAACGACCATTAGTTGTCGCGAGCTACCGATGTTCGGGCCATCCTCAAACCCTACTATCTCGGCTCCTACAGCTTTCTCCGGATCGTACCACTAGGCACAAGCCATAAAACTCAACCACGAACCCTCAAATTAGCTTATAGTGAACTTCATCGGCGGCACGGGGAAAAGCACCAAGTCGACGATGCCGTCGTTCAGAAGATGAAATCGGAGATTGCCGCCTCTTGTCCACCTAGCCGGAACCGTTACACCCATTTAACCAGAAATCCCAAGATGAAAAATCGGACCGACTTGGGCATAATCCCCCGATGAAGACCACCGCAAGATCCAAATCGGGACGATTGTTCAACTGTCAACCCACTGTCCAAATCTATTCTCTAAAAGCCTCAACTTTCATGGCCAAATGTCAAACCTCTTATTTGGCAGAGGGAATGAAGATTCGCACCACACCGTCACCGGACCTGCATAAGGATGAGCAAGCTTTCATCCAGAGATGTTAAATCCGTAGATCATGGCACCTCCAGCAGCGGCTGAAAACCCACACGTGTCGCCACCGAGAAAGAAGAACTTGGTTGACAACTCTAAGTCGCTCAACCTCGCACACGCCACTGGCTTTGAGAACCAAAGACAGTCTCAACCTCAGACAACGCAACTCAGCCCCAGAACCACCAGAACGCCACAACCGGAAGAGAACAGTGACTGAACCCGACCCCTAGCTCCATTTTGAAACCATAATCGACTAGCCACCCGACTTTACCTGCAAAACCAGAGGAGGAAATCGCCGGTGACTAACAAATCTTCCATCCCGAAGAGACCTCTTTGGAGCCGAAAATTTCCATCGAACTAGCAAAGCAGATCTGAAGAAGCAGCTTCTAGGAGTTCATCCTCCCAACCGACAACTGGTAGGAAACATCGTCGGCGACGGCTGAGAGAGCTTGGCACTCACCATCCCGACACCGCCATAAGCCTCCAGATTTGGCAGATCTACGCCACGCCTCCGAATCCCACCAGGAATATACCCTCCTACGTCAAGCTCCGAGTCACAAACCTCACCACCACTCCGGAAAATCCCAATCTCCAAGCAGAGCCAGCGAAGACCCGACCTATAGAGTGACCAGCATCTCGGAGAGAACTCAGAGAAGAAGGAGGGGGAAGCAAGGGAGATAAATAGAAGAAGAAGAAACACACATGGACTGTCGGCAGCGGCGAGATGGAGCCACTGAAGGCGGCGGCCGCCGGCTGAAGCGAGGCTAGGGTTTTGTTGTCTACAGGAAGAAGAGAGAGGAGAGCGTTTCGATTTCGAGGCGATTTATTCTTTTTTATTTTTGCTTTAAGTTTTTCTCTTATTTTTGTAGTTATCCATTTTTAGTATGTCCTAATTTAAACATTACTAGTTTACTACTCCCTCTGTTCTATAAAAATTGAAGTTTTAAAAAAAGATTTGTTTCACAAAGATAGACTTTTTAGAATTCCTATGTAGTTAATAATAATAAATTGTCAAAATTAAGAAATTTTAACTAAAAATATTGGTTAAAAGTTATGGAAAATTACTTTTTATACAGAAAATAAGACATTTGTTGTTGTGCATAAACTATTTCTTAATATGTGTAAAAAGTCAAAAACATTCATCTTAGTGGAACGGAAGAAGTATAATTTTTTTTCTTCTGATGTGTTTGATTTTATTAGTTAGAAACTTTTTTTTTAATTTGAATTACATTTTTTATACTATCATTTTTTGCCCTTCTAAAATTGCATGTATATAAAAAATAAGTGACTCATAAATTAGTATTAAGTGTTAAAATTTACCATTTTTAGCAACAAAAAAAGAAAAACTAGTGTATATGTAAAAAAATATGTTTAAGTATAAACTTTTGTATCCGTTAAAAAAAATTATATTGTGACCCAGACTATAAAGTTCCTGGATCCGCCACTGATGACACATAATAAAAACAAATTAATCTAAGAACCAATGAAATTTGAATATTTTTTATTCATGCATACTTATTTCTTTTTCTAATCAACACATTCATGTGTGGTAATTAATTGCTATTTGTTATTTATAATTTTTTTATCAACCACACATTAATCAGAAAATCTCTCTCAAGTTGGGTAATCAATTCGAGGGAGAGGAGTCTACAAAAATACAATCATGTGAAAAAAGAACGAAAATTTCGAGCCGAACTATTTGCTGTAGTGTTCGCCGCACGCGGGATGTGTGACACCAAGAAGCCTGGGAAGTAGCCTTGTAAAATCTGGAGATCCTGAATGAGTGTATGAAAGGGTGGTCTATCATCCGGATGATGGATAATACTGGTGAATTCTGCATAGTCCGAGTGAAAATCAATTCTTTGTATGTGAAGTTCAGACATCACCCACAATAGTGCTTCAAACTCTGAGTGTACGCTGACATTTCCCTCCCATCAAGATGATTTTTTATCTCTATCCATGCAGAACCATCCAAGTCGAGAAGTAGAATCATATTGTTTCCAAGAACCACCAATCTGGCAGATTAAACCCTCTATTGTGGCCCGTTCCACAACATATTGTTCCTCCTCTAGAGAGGATGAAATATGCGCTTCTTTCTAAGCTAAGTAGTATGTCTCTGCATTCCGAAAAATTTCCTCCACCTCCAAATGTACCCCTTAGAAAACTTTATGATTTCTTACTTTCTAGATTAGCCATAATATCCATGGGAACAAATCAAAGCGATCCCTATCGTGGTTCCTCATAGGATTCCACCATAAGAGATAATCCATATTGGCATAAATTGAAATTGATGGAAAAGCCTCCATCCTTGATGGATATCCCATATTAAACATAACATTATTAAAATTTAAATATTACAAGAATAAATGAGAACGTTGGATAAGATTTTGATATTGGCATATTTGAGTTGGAATATTATAAAGCCAACTCGATCACAGAAGATCTTGCAAAGATCGTTATATGAGACAGTATACTTTTATCGCATATTTCTATCGATGGTTCAGCTTGGTTGCACGACCATCTCCGACAAGAAGAATAAGTTTATCATCTTATTTTATCTTCCTTTAGGTTTATGGATCTGTGTTTTTCCTTTCTGATATGTTTTGATCAGTTGTATGACTTTGTTACTCTATTTTTTATGAGTCATAAAATTTCAGACAAAAAAAAGTAATCATCATACGTTAGTTGACTCAAGTTTTTTACATGCTTTAGTATTCAACATTTTATTTTATATTCAAAATCTATTTACTTTTTATTAAGAGAATTTGATATTATACTTCGTGTGGCTTACAAACGTTTTAGGTTATACTATGTGTAGGTCGACAAACGTTATTCAAACATATTCACAAACGTTTTAGGTTGTGGCGATGTATTCTTCGCCGCACACACAAAAATGTAATTAAACCAAAATCAATATTTAAAAATAAAAGATCTTTGACAGTAAATTAGATAGTTAGGAACTCTTCATAACTTTTTCAATTCATTAATAAAATGACAAAGATTGATGTATAACATAAATAAAAATTTTGTGGCCTATTAGTTCTATAATCTATCTTTATAATATTGAGTAGTTTGACATTTATAAAATTTCACAATTCTTAAAAACAATTTTATATTTTCAAAATATTGTATAAAATTTAATTCGTGTATATGCATGGGGATATTTCTAGCTAAACTCAAAACAACAAAGTAAACAAAGCATGAAGAAGACTAGTGTTCAATTTGACGCATGTGCGTTGACTTCAAAATACTTGGGTTTTTTTTTTGTTTGGTCAGAATCTTATTGACTTTGACAGATGTGCATTGATCTTTCTTGTAACAAAAATCTTTCCGAACCAAAAATTAGAAACATGGAAAACAAACAGGAATAACCTATAATTAGAATTATAGAGGGGAAAAAAAAACTTAAAATAGAAATAACCCAAAAATACATTTGTCATAAGTTCTTTTAAAGAAACAATTTCCAATTTAATTCTTCTTTGTGATAATTACGAGAAGAGAGAGACCGTAGAAAGAGAAGAGATGAAAATGGGAAGGATCTTTCTCATTCTCCTCTCCGTCTCCGTCACGGTGGTCATCGCCGGGAAAGCTCCACCACCAACATTCACCGAGAAAGGAAAAGCCTTAGCTGAGAAACTCTGCGAGAAATCTGAAGACAAAGCGTTTTGCGTTTCCAGTCTAACGTCTCGCCAAGAAGCAGAAACCGCAACCGCATGTAAACTCGGCGTGATAGCGTTAAGCATCGCGTCCAGAAACGCGTCGGACACGTCTGTCTACATCAAAGCCAAACTGAAGCAGAAAAACCTCGAACCGGCGTTAGAAGACACGCTCGACGATTGCTCTAAGAGTTACTTAGATGCGGTCGCGCAGCTAGACGATTCTCTAGCCTCTTTGCTCGCGAATTCATTCACCGACATCGATATTTGGCTCAATACGGCGATTAGCGACGGCGAGGCTTGTGAAGACGCTTTGAACGAACGTGCTGGTAATGACGCTGAGCTTGCTCAAAGGAACACAAACTTCTTGAAACTTTGCAAGGATGCTCTTCTCATTAACACTATTTTAACTCCCTAAACTTGTTTCCCATTCTTTTTTTTTGTTGTATATGTGTCTCTTTGTTGCAATTTAAAAAAAAAGGTTTAGTTGATGGTGGTGTATAATATATCGCTATTTGAAACAAAATTATAAAAAAATATGTGGTGACCAAAAAAATATTGCTTATAGTTTAAAAATTTTGCGCAAAAATGTTATTAAAATTTGAAATTCATAAAAACTATTTTTAGTATTCGTAGTATTTTAAAAAAAAAATTCTAGTGGCATTTTTGACAAAAATTAGAACAAAAACTTATTTTTGTGATATTAAAAAAATTGTACTACCTATTTTTTTGGTCGAGTCCTTCCAAATATTTATTATGGAGAAAATGTAAACAAACATATTGGACTATATGTGAGAAATAAATATGTGTATTGTTATTATATATTTGGGAAAATTCCATAAAAAATTCTCAAAGGGCAGACATTTCCACTTTAAATCTCCAAAGTTTTCCACATCCAATTTAATCTCCAAGATGAGAAAGTTTACAATTTAAACACCCGGAGTGGCAATTTTTTGCGCGTTGACCGTTGACCCAACGGAACCGTAAACACCGTTAACGGAACTTATAGCTTTGTAATTGTTTATGTTAGTTTAATTAGCACATGTTTAATATTTAAGAAATAAAATTTAAAAAAAAATATTATCCTTTTTCCCCCAAATCGATTTGGGATTAGGATTTGTCGAGAAAACATAGACAAAGGAAGAAGAAGATGGCGGTTCAAAGCAGTGCAAGTTCTGCGAGCTTCCAACAGAAGCACGATAATAGAGGTAAGTGTTAGTGTAATCGAACAACAAAGATTGTTCAGGTTTGGACGGATAAAAATCTAGGGCGAAGATTCTATACATGTCCTGGTCAGAAAGCAGTTGATGACTACGAAACTTGCAATTATTTTTGTTGGTTTGACACGGAGAAGCCACATGGATGGCAGTATGAAGCATTATCAGGGGCAAGATATTTGATTCAGGAACAAAGGAAGAATTAAAAAGATTAAGGGCAATGGTTGAATCAATTCAAGAAGAGGGTGCGTGTGTGGATATAACTAATCAGAGTGATGATCTATAACAAATTCGAGAGGAATGTGAAAGATTGAAGTGAGAAGTTTTGGTTGTAACCGAGAGGAGTATGGTGCACCGTAATGTGCTTATAGCTTCGTCTCTCGGATTTGCAATTGTGATTGAGGGCATAATAGCGATGTGGAAGAATTAGAAGAGCTTGCGAGCCATAATTGTATTTTGAACTCATGCTTTTTTTGGAGATTGAACTCATGTATTTTTTTGTGTTGTCTTTGGAGATTGAACTCAAGTTTGTTTTCTTTTGTTGTCGGGGCTGTTGTGATGTTATGTTTTCATCTAAGATTTGAACAATGTTCTTTTGGCTTAACAATATATTAGGTTCTCTGAAAAAAGAAGAACAAAGATTTTTTTCATACATATGATATGTTTCCAAAAATCACTTAGACTTAGATACTACTTAGACATTGTCATGAAGTTCAAAAAAAGCCAAGACATACAAAAGAGAAACAACATAGGATTACTCTTGAGGCTGCTGGTCAGTAGAAGACCTGTGATAAACTCTGTCTCCAAACACTTCAAAAGGCCTATCACTGTATAGACTCCAAAATATCTCACTTCCACTTGGAACACCCTCAACCATTCTTACCTTTAACTTTCTGCCACGAGAAGCTTTTTTCACATGCTTGTTGGAGGAGACAAAAGGCTGAGGATCACTTGAAGCAACTGGAAATACAGAACTTGCTTGGTCAGTTGCTACAGGCTGAGAGCTACTTGCACCTTATGCATTGTTTCTTTTCTTCTTAGGTATTGGCTTACTTTTGGCTTGAAGTTGTACAAACAAGTTAATCCACACACAAGTTCATGCCACATGAAAAACTCAATCATCAATAACTGAAAATACCTCTGACTCTGCTTCTTTGGTCTTTCTCGTTTATTCTTAGGTCCTTCCACAACAACCGGCTCATTTTTGCATCCAGTTTTGTTATGTCTAGCTTGACCACAACGACTACAATGGGGAACCCGACCATGTCTGGTTGCGTTTCCCTTTTCCTTCGAAGACTCAAAAGGCTCCTTCCTTCTATCATGATTCTTAGGTCGACCTCTAGGCTTGCGCAGGTCTGGAATCGCAAGAGGGGCCTTACCTATCCTTATCCAAAGCTTCTCACCATTTACAGGTTTTATATTCTCAAGGAAGTTGCTCTTAAGATTGATGTTGATTAATAATCTGAAACATACTTCTCCGGGTCATCTTTATGTCATCACGTACACATACAACATATTTACATGGTATACTTGCCATTAACATCATAGCTTATTACCAAGAGAGAATAAAAATAAGAGTTAATGTTAGTTAAAAAGATAATAGACAGAAGAGTAACCTGTGACATCCCATTTACGGCATGCACATTGATGTGTTGCCAAGTCAACAATGTATCCAATTCCAAACTCAACCATCTCATACAAGTTGGTTCCACTGCCTGTTGTGGAACAATACCTCTTGTCTTTTCTTGCTTTCTCCAATGTTGCCATGGTAATTGGTGTGAGGTTTGTTTTGAGTTTCTCAGCTTTCAAGTACCTGTGAGATATCCTCTGCATTGCTTGCCTCCTTTTATCCTCAAGCATATTAACCACTGGTTTAGATCTTGCAATCTTTATTGTCCTATTAAAAACTTCAGAGAGATTGTTGTGAACATCTGCACAGTGAGACTTTGGATTGAAGAATGCTCTACACCATTTTTTGGCTCTGTTTTAAGCAATGCCTCATATGTTGCTGGATCACATGCTTTAATCATCCTCATTTTATCTTCATAATCTCCTTCATGATAGTTATATGCCACACCCCAAAATAGATTTTTATACTCTCGCCTTGAGTATGTTTTCTTCCAATTCCCATATATGTGCCTTGCAAACATACGATGCTCTATTTTTGGAAGTGCAGAGGCAATGACATTGAAAATTCCCTAACCACAAATGATAGATCACAATATATTATTTTAGAAGTATTTACATTAAACATAAGAAATGACAGTAAACTGACCTTTTGTTTATCTGATATGATAGTCAGATTGTCCCCTACACCTAGGTTAAGTTCATTAACCAATTTCTTCACAAACCAGGTCCAAGATTCGATAGTTTCTTTCTTGAAAATTGCCCATGCAATTGGATACATCTTGATATCTGCATATCGACCAACATATGCAAGTAAATCACCCTCCAAGTTCCATTTTTAAGAAGCAACCATCAAGTCCAATCACAGGTCTGCAACAATTCTGTCAAGTTCTCCTAAGTTCTTCAACGCATATGTAGAAACACTCAAATTGTTGTCTACCATTTTGTCGAGCAGATAATATCTAGTGTGTATGTCAGAATTGGATCTTTTGAGCTTTGCTAGTGAAAGCTCAGGTTTTCGCCCGAGATAACACTGCAAGCGCACAGAAATACGTTGTAGTTGTTTGGGATCGAATCCACAAAGACCAAAGGTAGCACGAAGAATGTCAGATCAAACAGCAGGCTGAAGCGAAAAAGATGTCTTTTAAAGGATGCAAATATCGAAATTAAGAGAACAAAGTAAGCAAGCAAGCAACAACGAGGTTGTAATTCAATCAAAGAGGTGTTGAGCATTGGGTATTCTCAGGGACACAATTTATTGTTGATTCAAATTATAGATTAGGGAACAAATTTTAAACCGTCTTGAACTCAAACACTAATATAGAACTGATCTACTTCCGTAGTAACAATTCCTTATGAATTATAAACCTCGAGACTAACTTCTGTTGACTCTTGGTTTCTAATCATGCATTCTAAACATGTTTGATAGGTTCACGATTCACTTAAACATCAACTTCCATCGGCTTAAGAAGAATTGCTCATTTAAGATTCTTTCAGGCATTTAAACAAACACTTTCCAGGCGTTAAACAACCTAAGATCAGAAACTAAGTGGCCAGTTTAATTTCATGCATTACGAACAATCCTAGATGAAGATCCAATTGATTAAATCCCTAATCATACAATTCTATATCAACAATTCATGAATTCCTATGTGAGAACCCTAAACCCAACAAATAGACTACTCACTCATGTTAATCGCATAAACACATTTCAAATTAAAGAGAGACATGATTGTATTTAACAAAAATAAAGAGTAAGGGTTCAGAAAGCTTCTCAGATTTGAAGTACGAAAGATGCTTATTCTCCCTAAGTTACAAAACTCTCTCTTACTCTCAAAAACTCAGAAAAAGTGCATTGTGAAACAAGAAACACGAGCCTAGGTTTTTGTTATGAAATCCGGTTCAAGATAAGTTCGGTTTGGTTCTTCATAAAAATCGGTCTGAAAATCGGAACGGGATCGATCGATGAGACAAGGATCGATCGATCCTTGTCCATCTTTTTGGATATTTTCCAACCTTCAAGAAAACTTCCTTCCAAGCTTGAAATCCATCCAAAATGCATTATTTTCGTACATCCAAGCTCGATCCCTATAAAAACAATAAAGAACACAAATCTGCGCCAAAAAGATCCGAATACATACTAAAAACCATAACTCTCGAGTAAAATCCATAATAAAAACTACTAAAATACTAACACATCAGCTAGTCCCAAAGCTTTGCAAATTGAACTGTTTAAGCTTCAAGAATAGAATCCAGTGCAATTCTCCTACCTCTGTAACACTTAGAAATGTTGACAATGATGTCATACCTTTCCTTTTTTTTTTGTTGTCATCATCATACCTTTCCTTTATAATGTCTTTTATTTCTGCAGTAGGTAGATGGACATTTTTCCTTAGAGCATGATTATTGGAGACTCTTCACAAGAGTCTCCTAAAAACAATTGTGAGGGTTTCTTAAAACTTAAGAACCCCTTGTGAAAGTTTTTAAATAAGAAACTTTTACAAGGAGTTCTTAAATTTTAAGAACCCCTCATAATATTTTATTATTAATTTTTTAGGAGACTCTTGTTAAGAGTCTCCAATAATCATGCTCTTAGCTCCTCTCTGAATAAGCCAACAGTGACACATTGTTTTAGCATTGATATCTACTGGATTTCCCATGAATGTGCTCAATTCGAAAAACTTTTACCATCCACTTGTTAATGGGACGTTCCACAGAGCAAAACATTTTCCCTTCATAACCTTCAATGCAACATATTGGTGCTATCCTATTTGCTTCACATTTACCATATTAATATCATATTGTGTATTGAGAGAATACCTCATAAGTTAATCCTTGAACTCTAAGCCACTACTAAACTTCTGAAACAACCAGATGTACGACTCCTTGTCATAGTCTCCATGAAACTGGTCTTCTTTTTCCTTTCCTTTTTTTGGGTTCTTCCACTAATCCCACTCCACATCAGTTCGTACTGGTATATCCGGATACCTTTTCCCATCCTCTAACCCAAATTCAGGATCTGTTTCTTCTTCTTCTTCAGCTTGTTTTGCAGCATCTTTGTAGTTTGCTTGATTCATCTTTTCACTTGTTCTCCTTGCTTCCTAAAATACTGCTTCAAACGTCTTATCAACAGCATCATTTCCAACATCTAAAACAACTTCATCTCCATCATCTTGGTCAGCTGGTTAGTCCAACCCTTCTCCATCTTCCTGATTCTCAACCCGAGGTGTCTCATCCTCAGATTTTTCAGGTTCATCATCTTTCTTTGGTGGTACATCATCATCATCGTCATCATCACCATCAGCTTCAGGTTCATTTTGCAATTCATTCTCAACATTATTCCTACCCTCGTCTCCATTATCTTCTATGTCAGACTCATAACCACAATCAGCATCTTCTACATAACCTGGAAGCAAAATCACAGTTTAACCTGGTATATGTTCTGAAACCTGATGCTCCATAAACACATCAATCTCTCTACCCCTTTTCATAGATAGTCGAAGCTCCATCATATCCTCATCAGTATCTTCAAACACATACTTGATGTCCTTCATCTCCTCTGATGCTTCTTTATGCCATATCAGACTTAATGGTGCCATTTCCATAATGCCCTCATCTCTATCAAATTGTTCAAATCTTTTCCAGTTTTTATAAAAAAAACTTCCTAACAACAGTCTTCAAACCAAACTCTCTTTCATACTTGTAATCTTCGTTTTCTTTCTTCATTGCTCCTTCATAGTGTATATTGAGCTTTATATTCATATTATTGGTCTTGCATTACAACACAAATATAGACCCTTATAAATGCGAAATCAATTGACTGTTTATAATCCACACATTCAAACTATCGCAAAAAATTTAAAATAACTCTTACCTCATCACGACTCTAGATGACACACATATTTCATCTTCTTCTACATCTGTCTCTGTTTTCTCGACAAACCCTAAATCCCAAATCGATTTGAGAAAAAAGGTTTAATATTTTTTTTAATTTTATTTCTCAAATATTAAATACGTGCTAATTAAACTAACGGAAACAATTACTGAGTTAAAAGCTCCGTTAACGGTGTTTATGGTTCTGTCGGGTCAACGATCAATGCGTAAAAAATTGCCATTCTGGGTGTTTAAATTGTAAACTTTATCATCCTGGGAGATTAAATTGGGAGTGGAAAACCTTGGAGGTTTAAAGTGAAAGTGTATGTCACTTTGAGAGTTTTTTTAATTGGATTTTACCCTATATATTTTCCCCTTAACTTCTTAATATATAGGATAACCAAAGAAATAGAAGATACAACGATTAGGTTTACAAATTCAGTATTTTCATCCATAATGTTGTATTTTAAAATTTTAACAACAACTTAGAAAAGAGCAGTTCTAATATTTTTCATAAAAACGAGTTTTTGGTTAAATCTACCGTACAAATCCAGAGTAATGAGATTGACGAAAATGCTCATATTTCCTAAAACTACCAAACGCACCTCAATTTCGCAAACCCTGAACCGCCGATCACCGTCACTGCCGCCTATTTCAATTGTGCTCTATGCTTTCTATTTTGATCATTGTCGCATATAATTTGCTCATTGTCGGTGTTGTCTTCGATCACCGTCGTCTACTATACGCAAATTTTTGTCGTCGTTTTCGTCTTCAATCACCGTCAAAAATCATCGTTGTCTCTTCAAAAATCGACGTCTTCTATATAAATCTATGCATATTCTCATATGAATTTTTTTGTATCAAAATGTTTTGGATTCTTTCTTTGTGTGTCTGTTTCAAATGCGACAATAATTTGAATCATGTTTCTTCTCCATTTGCTGCTGAGAAACCATATGATCATCTGACATATCTCTTCTTCTTTTAGTAACATCAATTTGTATTTCATAAATTTTTGTGTACGCGCGCCCGTGTATGTGTTTATTTTTTATGTATGTTTTCATTTCTTGAATTCTAGATTTATGATTCAGGAAGCCTTTTTGCATGTGTGTATCTATGTTCATGTTGATGTATGTTTTTTGATTACTTGAATTCTTGTTTTCAGATTCAGGAAACCTTTCTCTTTGTATGTGTGTGCGTGTGTGTGCTCGTGTGTGTGCGCAGATGTGCGTGCGTGCGTGTGTATGTTTGTGTGTGTATGTGTGTGTGAATCTATATGTTCATAGTTCTTTTTGTCTGTGTGTACGTGAGTGTGTGTCATGAATATGGATTTTGGAAGCCCTGTTGTGTGTGTATATCTATGTGTTTATTTGTCTATTTTTTTGTATGGTTCAATCTTGATTTGGTTTCATGAAGGCTTTGTGAGTGTTAATATATATGTGTTTATGTGTCTTCCTATTTGTGTGATACAAGAAGGTTTTTGTGTGCGTGTGTGTGTTTTTCTATGAATTTATGTTTATGTATGTTTTCTTATTACATGAATAATAGATTAAGAAAGTCTTGTTGTGTGTGTTTCTTTGTGTTAATGTGTATTTATATTTTTGAAATAGGTAGATTTTCTAATAGTTTTCGATCTACAACATTACAGGAACAAAGTATGTCACAATCGAAGGAATCATCACCTACTACAATTGATCTACCGGAATTGTTATACAACATAGGAGGTGAACCATCACAAGAAACTATTATCAATCGAGTTATATGAGTTCAGAATTATAAAATAAAATTTCCTAAGGCCTATTATCAAGGATTCCAACATTTTACGTAAAGCTTGTATACTGCATAATTACTAGGAAGCTCAAGATGAAAAGGAAAAATGAGTTTTGGTTCTGTTTTGAAGGCCAACCGATGAGGTTGTTTATTAGATAATTTCACATGGTCACATGTCTAAAATGCACCACTGAAAGAGAACCATATTATAACATGAATAATCTGAAATATGATAGTTGGTGAAGTTTAAATAATGGGAACTTGATAAATAAGTTGGAAGAAAAGTTGTGTGTCACATATAAGAGATTGATTGACGAGCGTTTCTCTCTGACAATGCTAATGCTAATTGAAAGCATTTTTTAGAGGTACAAGATATACTATTTCCTGGATTCAGACACGTACAAGGCACAAGATGTAAATGCGTTACTGAATTATCCATGAGGAGAAGATGTGTACAACATGTTGCTGCAATCACTACAAAAGACAATAAAAAATCAAATATGACAAAGAATAAGTACACCTCCAAGGATTTCTCCTGACGTTACAATTACAAAATTTAGCTTCATTACCTAAATTACAAGTTGTGCTTAGCCAAGTTGACACAACATGGTCGAGGAATGTCGTAATTTTTCAGAGATATGTTCATGCACATGCACTGACTCTTCGTGAAGTTCTTAACATTGAATGATCAGAACATGAAATTGTTTTTCGTTTGTTAGATTGTCATCTGTGTGTACGTTTATGTGTGTGTTCGCATGTATGATTGTGTAATTTATATGTGTATTGTTTTTTTTTGTAGCTAAAAAGGACATAAATACTTCCACCGCCCGATAATGATCCTAAAGATTAAGTTTTACCGAACGATGAGGTAAAATTTGATTTCAATTCAATCGTTTAGTTGGTTAATCACGGGTATCTGATAAAAAAAAATAAAAAGAAGACTAGAAAAGAAGTCTAATAGATCTAGAACAAGCATGTGAGGAGATTGGAATTTTATCTTATCAGTATGAGAGACAAGAGAGACATCATCAAATTCTAGTGGTGAGTCCCTAGTGCCAATGATCGAGAAACATAAAACAAATATAGAAGAAAGATTTGACAATATGGAAGAAAGAATTGATAAGGTGGATAATTGTTTCTCAAAATTGAGGGAAGGCTAGATATAATATCTAAAAAATATGGTAATAAGCTGGTTTTTTATTTAGTTGTATCTTATGCATATTTAGTTCATTAATATTTAGAAATAAAAAGGATGATATCCCTTTCACCAGCCATTCACCTTTTATTCCAGACAGTCATATATGATACAAGTGATGCACCTCTCCATTTGTTATTGTTTATGAAGCTCCTTACACTTTTTAGGATGCCTTTTTATTTTGAAAAACTAAAAATTTGACCAACTAAAATATTTCAGTTTGATGGAGATAATGTCAGTCACTATAGTTTCCTTCTATCCATTTTCAAACCATAGAAAATTAAACACAAGAGGGGAACCAAGAAGAAAGAACAAATGCTGAGCTTGAGACTTCACAAGAAAATTTGACTAATTTGGTTTAGAAGCTAAGGTTTAGGAAGTACTTCTAAGTATGAGGAAAGTTTCTAAATATGTGTTGTACTTGTAGATTGCATTCACAATGTTGTGGAAGAGACACAACAAGAAAAAAATGAGTGGACTTAGATATAAGAGAACACCCCAAAGATCCATTCAACTAATAAAGTAAGGTGTTTTTTTTTGTATATTTGTATTCTAAAAGTTTATGAAAAATAATACTAAAGAATCCTAAAAAGTTATCTATTTCCACATTTGATTCATATGAAATCTCCTATCTGCATGAAACTTATTGAAGAAGAAGTAATACTATCTACAAAGTCAAGAAGCAATAATATCAACAACATGTTCTAAGCATGAAGAAGTCATCTTACCACTCACTTGGAAACATGTATTGATGCAGAAGTAATATCTAAAGATGACATATGGTTTCCGACGACGATGTTAAAGAAGAAACTTATAAACATGTTTACTGTTGAGTAGGACACAATACTTTTAAACATCTAGACGAGAAAAAATTTGTCAAAAATGTGTCTCTAAGGATAGGTTCACACTGAAACACCATTATTAACCAAAATGGGTGATGTTTGGCCTCATTAAAGCAGATGCAAGAAGTTAATGCCTTATACGAGAATGGATGGGGTAGAGGAAGAATGTCATGTATTTTGGAATGACCAAAAATACTCTGTCACCTACATAGATACCACATAAATCCTTGACTTCTCCATTGACGAGTTAAGGAATTATAGAGAATGGGTGAATGGTGTCTGAGAGCCTCTTGTCATGGACGAGGTTATCAATAACAAAAAAAAGGAAAATTTTCAATCTAACAAAAGATATTATCAATAACACGTATGTTTCCTAAATTATTTAATAATTATGGTCATTTTACAGGGAATTAAAGAAGAAGGACATGCCAAGACAGTTGTAGGACCAGTTAACCAGAATCTAGAGCCAAAGGTATTACAAGAAAATATTTCTTAGATATTGTATCCATTTTAAGGGTTTTGCATATTTAGGAAAGATTCCATAGCATTAGTATTTTGTAATCTAGTTCGTTTTTCTATGCAAAAGGGAAGGCTAAGATGACTCGCAATGCTGAAAGCGGCCATCCAGCTATAGAAGACGTTTGAAAGATATAAAATATGCATTCGTATGGTGGACCGTGTGAGAAATAAAAGATCTCGCGACTACCAAGACGCTATACAGAGCACCAAAAGTCATACGTTGACTACAACCCCAAAATTTGATTGATTATCAAGGAATCAAAATTGGATCGTGAAACTCGGAAGCAAGGTTTGTAGTTATATTGATGTTGTTTATATTTAATGTTTTGATATAATTTTTTTGACAATTAACTAAATGAATTGATGTTGTTTGGAAAAAACACATAATTGGAGACATGGTTGCACCTCCAAACTTGTTTAAAAGACTTGAAAATGCAAACATGATGGTCTATTTTAAGGTAAAAAAATTTCGAGAGAACAATGTTATATTGATTTTAAAGTGTATGTCAATTTATTAGTTTGAAGGTGTGTGTTTATGTAAGATCAATTAGCAAGTTTGAAGATGAAGATTGAACACATTTATCTATGTACATTTATACATGAACTAGACGTGACATTACTATTGTTTGTTTTAAGAAGAGAAGAAGAGGTCTCCTATTTTCACAACAACCGCTTCCGCGTGGCTACTTTTTACAGTAAAAATTTTTAAACAAGTTGTACATCTGCCATCAAAAGTAAAAAAAAAAAATTGGAAAGAAGTCAATGGAGTTTTGTAGTGTATTTCCTGACAACGTGATCCAAGTTATGAAAGGAACGACGTAGCCAAACCAAAATTAAAAAAACAGATATTGTGTCAATAATCAAGCATCCCAAACATTGGCTAGGAAGGATCATCATTCTGAAGGGTCGTAGGATCACAATCTTCAGCTGCAACAAAAAGAATGAGACTAACGATAACGTTATGCGACCAGCTATGGCCTTTTCGGCTAAATATAATTATTCTCACTATATGTTCAAAAAAGTTTCTTATTTTAAAAAGTATTTCAGTAAGTCTTAGGATTACCTTGACGATCTAAAATTATATTGGTGATAGAAATGATGCATGAACTTCTTTGTTTTGCTCAAGATTAAAAACCAACTAAGTCTAAGCCTGACGCATTTAACGCAATCCACGCAATGAGAATGCATTCCAAAGGCCAATGCAGAGAGAAATTTTGGAATATTTGTGTTGAAGATGATAACATGTCATTCTAGATGATAACATGTCATTCTTCAGTAATTGAAAACTTCTCAAAAAATTTGGATGAAATTGTACATGACATCAGGACCAACCTGGTGTGTGAGGTTTTTGAGAAATTTGAAGAATGACAAAAGTAGGTCTTACTTGGTATTGTGGTTGAGAGGTATTTAAGATTTAGTTT
Organism: Anastatica hierochuntica; assembly: GCA_900406275.1. NCBI lineage: Eukaryota > Viridiplantae > Streptophyta > Magnoliopsida > Brassicales > Brassicaceae > Anastatica > Anastatica hierochuntica. Next base: position 14,117 of record OVAN01000238.1, on the reverse strand, counting down.
GGTATAATCAAAAATTTTGTTATGCTTAGTAGTGCATTCTTAAATCTCGAAGTATGTGTCCTAATTCTAGTGAACACTTTAATAAATTTATGGATCAGACTTTCATTGTTAGTAAAGCTTTCCTAATAGAGTTAAATGCTTTGAAATTTTATCAAAAAAATAATATATATCATACAAACTAGTACGTATAAGGAATCAAGCCAGCGACAAGGAAAACCATCATATAAAGGTGTAACCACTAGCATTCATAACTCATTCGGTAAAGAAACTAAACACATGTATTAGGAAGTACATATGAAAAATAACATAAAAGTACATCTATTAGATCGAATGAGATACAAGGACAACATCATATAAAGGTGTAACCATTAGGACAAGTAACTCATTCAGTAAATTAAGCCAGAGACAAGGACAACCATCATATAAAGGTGTAACCACTAGCATTCGTAACTTATTCGGTAAAGAAACTAAACACATGTATTAGGAAGTACATATGAAAAATAACATAAAAGTACATCTACTGGATCGAATGAGAGACAAGGACAACCATCATATAAAAGTGTAACCAGAGACAAGGATAACCAACATATACATGTGTAACCACTAGGACAAGTAACTTATTCCGTTGATTATGAAACTAAACACATATATGAACTAAATATTACTCAGGAATACTTATGTATCATCGATTACACAAATAGGAAATTAAATTGGTTGTCTTATCGACGAAAAACATCACGAGTTTTTATCTTATGACTTGTTAGTCTTCTTCTTCAAAACACTATAAAGTGATCGTTAATTCTTCACTATGTAACTCTTATGTCACAAAAATCTTTCTTATACTACAGAAAAAATTTGTTACAATCATTTAGAGTTACAGTTAGTTGTAGTAGCAAAAAATGAAAAAACTTAAGAAAGAAGAGTCAATAAGGGAAAAGATCTACATACATTTCTATGGCATGATGAAAAATTCTATCCCATTCTGTAGCTTTGGTAAAGAATAAATATTGATTTTTATTTTTCATGCAGTTCGTCACCCCATATAATTTTTTTTATAAGATTTTGGTTTTAATCCATAAATTGTATTTTTTTTGTCTTTGCATGCAACATATTCGTTAAAATGCCTCTTAGAGATAAGAGAGAAAAATAATGGTGTATATTATTGGTCGTTTTACTCAGAAATTGGAGTTTGTTTTCAAATCTAGTTAAATTTGATCAATTACCAATGATTATTAAACTTTTCTAAAGATGATCATTCCTAAATCTGACGATAGAACAAAACATATAATGGTAACATCATTTCTACTTCTATGTCGATAGTTGTAGCTTAAACAACAAATTGAAACGTCTATTCAAATCTCTTTGAGTTAGTTCGATTATTAAGGATTCCTAAATATTTCTAAATCTATACATTCCTACATATGATGCTAGAGCATAATGTCTAACGTAAATATTGTTTCTATTTCTGTGCAGGTCCATCGGATGATGACATTTACCACTAGGAGAGATTTATAGCAGGGCTTGAGGAGAGCCCATATGAAGGAGGATGGTTGAAGATGTATGTTTGTTTTCCTCCAAAATTTCCAATGAATCTGTCAAAAATATGATTCAAGACAAAGATGTACAACCCTAACATTGATAAACATGGATCGATTAAACTTGATTTGCTGCATACAAGTTGGGTTTCACGATTAAAATGAGTGAGGCTAGAATTTCATGTATGATCAACTATTCATTAACTCTTTAAAAAAACCTTTGACAATGTTGGTAACCTTCTTATCTTCTTCATCATCATTACACAGTGGGAACATTTCATCAAACTCCTTTATAACAAAATTATTTAACGGATCTGTAGACAAAAAACATGTTTCAATAAAAACTACATTGTCAAACCAAACTCACATATTTTTTTTTTATTAAATTACATGTTTCTGCATATTCTCTTTGACATGCTTTATGCCTCTAGATCCTTTGTAAGCCAGCAATTGTGGAATAGAGTACCAGGAATGGGATATCCATAAATAACTGCAAAATGCGGTAGAGCATAGTAAACCCATATTTGAAGAACTTGAACAAAACCTTCAAATCAAATACGTCTTTGTCAAGTCTTTCTCCTTCACATATTGAATCAAGTTTTTAAAAGCTACTCTACCCCATGGGTAGTCATCAAAAGTCTCTAAATCCATCACAAGCCTATCTAAACTAACTTGTGTTGATGTTGAGATTTACTTTGCTTCAATGAAAGCAACGTAGATGGCTAGAAAACCCAATTTCAGCCGATCTTCACGACACCATAATTGGCTTAGCTTACACGCTGCAATTAGATCATTAGTACTTGGACCCAATTTAAACAAAAAAGTTCCCAAAATTCTTTCATCTTATCTGTAACTACTATCTCTGGATTATCAAGATTCTGCACATACTCGCAATTGAGCCACTAAGATGTTCAAACTCATGCAATGAAAACCTCACTAGATTTACACCAATGAGATTCCTTATCTCATATTTCCTATTACATTGGAGCTGGAAATTAAGCATGTTATGAACCAGCCTTGATGCCCAGCCAAAATCCATTGAGTTGAGCAACAAACACACACCCAACCTTGAGTTGCAAAGCTCTTTCCACTGTCTCCTTCTAGCGCTTGAGCAAGTGTAGTAAACAACTTTGAGTCACCGGAATAGTATCTTATACTTTTTACCCGGAACAAGTTCAAGGCCTTTTGAATAAAGCCTTAGAGGGAATTCAGGACAATCCATTTCAGAAGCCTGAAAAAGATTTTGAATGAAGTATGCCACCGAAGTCTGTAAGAGAAGATGAAGTTTACACGCGAAGTCTGCATGAGAGGTCTGTTTGCGAAGTCTGAAATATATCAAGAAGTCTAAAAATAATTCAGAAACATATTTGGAGGTCTATTATTACATTCTGAAGAGAATAAAGAAGTCTAAAACCAAAGTCTGTAAAAGATTAAGAAGTCTTAAAATGATGTCTGTAATAGATCTCATGAGTGTCGACAAAACCGAAGAAGACTATCAACAAAATCAAAGAAAATAATTAACAAAAAAAAGAAATATAGTCAAATATAAGTAAAAAACTAAATGATAAGGATAATGAACCCAAAAAACCCGAACAAGATTGACGGCGGTGACACTGAAGAACAATGGCGGCAACGAACGAATCGAACCAGACTTAAAAAATTTAAATCTAAAGGGGTACGTGAAGATGGAAGCAACGAAAACTAGAGAAGATGAAGAAATGGAGTAAAACGATTATAAAGAAGATGGCGGTGAGAAAGACTGTGGGAGCGGCGGTGGGACGGATCGAGGCCGTCGCTTCTTTTGGAGGGTTTTTTTACCAACCCTTGAAGATAATAAGGAACGGCTAGGGGTTTTTTTACCAACCCCTAATATAGCATGGTTAATTTTCTAAGCGGTTAAGTTAAAAATCTTGATTTACTCCGAATATGTTCAGACTTAATGTTACGTCTCCAGTTTACAGACTTCCTTTGTAGTCTAAACTTTTTTTTGAAAAAATTATTTGAGCGGAAAACCTAATTATTTATGCGGGAAACTTAATTATTTTACCTGGGAATCCTAAAATTTATTGTATTTATGGGTTGGGTTAGTTTTAAAATTAAGACTTCATATGAAGTTTCCATTTTATAGACTCCCTTTGTAGTCTGCAAATTATTTTTAACAAAATATATCAAATTTTATTGAAGGGAAACTTATATGAAGTCTCTAATATATTATTTTCTATGGTTTTAAGTTTTTAACTATGATTATATTAAATTTTTAATTCCACACTTCATATGAAGTCTTAAATTCAAAGACTTCAATTGAGGTCTAAAGGTCTGAGGCTTCATTCAAAGTCTCCTAGAACCTAACATTTACATCAATTTTCCCAAACATATTTAGTTGTAATCTAACTACAAAATCTTCAAGTATACATATTCTAAAAGATCTAAACAATTTATATTAGCTAAAATTAACATCCATTTTTCCAAACATATTTTACATTAACATGTCATTAGTACTAAATAAGGAGATCATACTCTCCTAACGAAAAATAAAAAAATAAAATTATAAAAAAAAAATGATTAAACCAGACACCATCACATTCTTCAGCTCTATACCTCCAGAACGCAACTCACGAATTACCTCCTTTAGTTGCATTATTTCTGCCTATGTTTCATGAATGTTACGCCGCATAGTCTCCATTTGTTGCACATCAACAAACTTGTGTGTAGCCTTGCTCTCATCTAAGAAGAGACGAATAATATTTTTTTGAGTATGAACTTCCAACCGTAGCTCTTTAAATTCCTCCATCATGGCCTCGCCCTACCACATAAATATATGGTAGCCACCATTCTGTTAATGAACATTAGACAAGACACATTTAGTTTGATATTCAAACTCAAATCATAAACACATTACATTAATTGTGGTAGATACCTCGTTGTTGATGCAGCCATAAAATCTTCTACCCGGATTAAAATTTATCCAAAATGTGGAGAACAAGCACCAAAACATAAAAGCAGTGGTTAGGAAATTCATAGCTCCCGCAGGATCGACATCTAGAAGTCGAAGAGACTTTTTTCTTGTAACTACTCGACGGCTAAGTGTGGCTATGTCGCGCAATTATCTATAACAGAAAACATAACCATGCCATTAATAATCGGATGGATGAAGAATCTTGGACAATCAGAGGTTAATAACAGTAAATAAATTAGATCTTGTGAGATTGAGACAAAACAAAGAACAAAAGATATGAAAAGCTATGAGTACTCAACCGCTGGTGAGGAAAGTGGATAGAATTCGCCGGTAAGGAAGGTAGATAAAAATCGCCACTATGGTTTATGTTAATGAAAATGTGAAAGTGAAAATATATTTCTACCTAAGTAAAAACATAGTAAATTTCAGATGAAGTCTGCAACTCTAATCACGTAGTCGACTTCATTTGGAGTATGGAAATCAATTTTTTAAGCGGAAATGTGTTTTTTGGCAGGAATGAGCGGGAAAACAATAATTTCGGCTTAGCAGACTTCATTTACAGTCTCAAAATCCTGAATACCAAAATATACTTCAAATGAACTCTACTAATTAATAAACGAATAAATTTGGTTTTAATAAGATTATAATATAACAAATTTGTTTAAATTTAATTTACATACTTCACAAATTTTTATAGTTTGTTTATGTACAAAAAAATAATCAAATTACCTTTTCTAAATTTCATAATTTAAAAATAAATTTAATCACGGAACATACTTCAATGTCAATCTCACATAATTGAATAATCTCAATATTACTCAAAATTTCTAAATATTATTATTTGATTCAATATAACAAAATTTAATTTACATAGTTGGCAAATGACCATATGTTTTTTTTGTATAATTAATTTTCACCAAATTACTACTTTTAAAAAAATTTATAATTTAAAAAAATTAATTACAGAGCAAACATATATGTCAATTTGCGACAGTAGCCTGTAGCCTCCATTTTTCTGTAGCAGACCTCGTCGAGGCGAAAGGTAATTGCAGTTTCTCATTTTTTTACTTTTTTCATAAGGAGGTAAAGGCAATTTCTTTACCTTTGGAGGTTAATTTTTCTAAAAAACCAATTTCCGGAGAGCTACCGTTATGTAAGCTTATTTGTGGGAACTCTTGGCAATTTCCTCATAAATAGTAATAAACTATATTATAAACAAAAAGTCAAAAAATTGTTTAGCATATAAATTAAAACAAAATAAAAATACTATTTCTGTAGACGTACTATTTCTATGCATATTAAATTCTAACAACATCAATCATCAAGTGAATAGAAATTGAAATTAACGTATACTTAACTATATATGTACAATAGAGGAATCTTCGCGCTACGCGCGGATTACATCTAATATTTTGTTTATATCGCTAAAGTTGTCATCGAATCTTGTTTTTTTCAAAACAAGCATTGCTTTCCGCACAAATAGGGATTTCATATCATTCATTGCATTCACTTTTTTAAAAAGTGTTTAGGTTTGAAATTATCAATAGTACTCGTAAGGCAGACACTTTATCATTGAGAATTATAAGGAACGTGAGTTGCCGTATTTGGGGCTGATGGTGCATCCACTTAATATAAGAGCGAATGATTTAGTTTTTGTTGTAAACTTCGTTGTTAGTTAATATGTTTGATGCAAGTTTTTTTTCTTTCCAACCTAATACTTATAGTGGTAGTAGGTGAGGCAGGCAGCTGCCTTATTCGATTTGGGAGTTCTAGTGGAGAACCATGAGACATGTTGTGTTGTTAGTATCTGTACCAATATTCTTAAAACTTGGTGGTATATGATAGGGTAAAGTGAAGGATTGACACATTTGTTCCTTGCAGAGGTGTCGTATCTCCCAGTGCATCCTACGTTCTATCGTTAAATTTGGTTGTGTTGAGTAGTAAAAGAAAAGTTAGGCTTGTATTTTTGGTTTGGTGGAAGGATGTTTGTACTTACTTTCTTTGGTTTACCCTTTCTAGGACGTCGATATACTCAGCGTGCGTACAAACATCCTTAACAATAAAGTGTTTATTTGATTTTAGAAGATCGAAACTTATAATACACATGTCGCTTCGAACTTCTTTTCCCTGTTTGATTAGTTGATAAATTTTACGGTATGTTGTCTTCATTATTGTGTCATGATGTGAGGTCAAATTATTCTATATAGAAGCATGATCTTTAAGCCACATTATAGATTTTTTTTGTAGTCGTCTTAGGCTTGTCTCTCTCCAAAGAAGGAAATTGTTTTAGCATGTAATATTTTTTTTTGAATATAATTTAGTTGTTTTATTTCATCAACTATTTCTTTTGGTATTACATGAAATCATTTATAATTTTTATTTCACCTTAAAGTGTATAACTATTTTAACCATTTTTATAGGGTGAATTTGTTGAATAACCCAAAACAATTGATATTTAGTTTTTAGGGTGTGTCCAGAAAATAATAATATAATACATGGGTTAAATTCAAATTTCACCCTCAAACATTGAAAAAACAGAAAAAAGAAAGAGGAGGGACAAAATTGTAAAATCAACAATGATTAAACTAGACACCATCACATTTTAGATGACTGAAATCTTTTTGTTTGTTTGTATATCTAGTGGTATCATCTTTTTTCTATTCATATTTAATCTAAAATTAATTTTCATCAAAATGTACTAAAATATAGTGTAATTCTTTTCTCTTAACTATCATAATAAATATAATTTTAATTTAAAATTGATAATAACAAGTCATAATATTATTTGAGCTTTTTGACCAAAAATTTTGGGAAGCACTACATGATGCTATACAATATTTTAAACATCTATTTCATTGGAATATATCCTTCTAACATTGTAGGGAAACTTATAGCAACTTTTAGATTTTATTAAGGATTACTCCGCGTTGTGCGGAGTATTTTTCAAAATTATATTATTTTATTTTTATAAATATATGAAGAACTTGTATATAACATATTTTCCCAAAAATGCATGCTAACTATGAAAAATACATTATGGATTTTGGGATCAAATAAATAAATGTAATATGTTTTAGTTGTGATTACAAGTTTAACATGATCTTAGAAATTTCAAACTTTTTGTTCTGTCAAATTTTAATAAAATATTATATTTATAAGATAACAAAAAAATTATATTTTAAATCTTGTAAGATGAAATCACATATCCATAACTAATTATAAATTAGGTGAACTTATATTTTCATGAATACATGCATTTTGTTTGTTTACTAGTCGTATGTTATTTATATGCAGATGTCCCTATCTATGTGTTTGTCTCATAGAAGTTCCATATTAACATTAGCATGCAAACATATTGGCAATCATTAAGCAAATTACAATAAATATCTTGACCCTTAAATTTTAAAGCATGTGCATGTAATTCATAACAATCTTAATAAGTTATCGATCAAAAAAAAAAAATCTTAAGGGAAACATTTTGTTTCGGATTTGTACACTTCCAACTCAAAATATCATGATCACAATCTTGCAAAAAAATTTTATATATGCAAATCATATGTTGTGAATTATAATTTTTAAAAATATGATATTATTACTATTAGTTTGATATTATTACTATTAGTTTAAAAGGCTCACCATTATCTTAGAGGAAAGAAAGTTCAACCCTATTGACCAAAAAAAGTGAGAAGAAAGTTCAACCACATCAAATTTGACACATGGATAAGTGAAAAAATGATAAATGAAACTGACGTGAAATTCCAAAAATATAAGGAAACGTTTTTTTATTGAAAATATTTTTTTGATTTGAGTGCTTTATTGAGACTTCTTCAAAAATAGAGATGAAACTAAATCGAAATAGAAAGTTGTGTGACTTAACCACACTATAGAAGTTCATCATAGAACCTAAGAGATTGTTGCAAAGTTGGTTGGTGGATGTCTAATGCGTTTTCGATTCGTCTTATTTCGAATGTTAGAAATGGAGTTTTGACTGCAAACTGAACGAGTATATGCAGATGATTGATGCTTTTTTGCAAGGTGAATATGTTTTCTATGGAATCTTAGTTGGAAATGAAAACGAAGTATAGAATTCCTTGAATGAAAACCAACATTCAAAGAATAAATGGATCCAACTCTCTTGAAGCAAATGTAAGAAGCTACAACAACATTTACCATTATTTCATCTCTTTTTGTCCTAATTTATTATGTAACCCTGCATCCCCCAGACCTCCAAACCAACACCATCCAAAGTGCATTTATTCAAAAGAAAATCAATAATCTTACAATAGATAGTCGAGGAAATGATTTACGATGTGTGAGAGTATTAGAATTTGCTTACCATTTTGGCCTGAAATTTCACACTTTTAAGTACTTTTTTAGACGCCGAGGAGATTGATAATCCTGGAACCGGCAGTAGAAGCATCTCAATTTCATAAACGAAGATTTTATTAGATATCAATTCTCACTCGTTCGCCCAATGTGTTGTTATCATTTTGATTTTGCATCTCACTTTCAGTGAGAAAAACATCTGAATACCCCTTTTTGGATTAATATTGAAATTTTGAAACCAAAAAAAGAGAACCTTGAAATTTTATAGGCCGAGAATCAGTCAATCGGGTAAGTTACTCAGTGCGCAGAGATCAGTAAATGAAGATAAAAAAACAAAATAATACACATAATAGATGGTTTTCAAATTGATTTTACCTAATTTTTCAGGGGTGTCACCAAGGAAATTCTCAGAGGCGGGGATAATAGGAGCATGTGTAGTTGTTGAAGGAACGGTGGGTAAATTTTGACAGAGAAAAGTGTCACAAGTTGGTTCTCCGATAAGTTTTGTCGCTAGAGCTAACAAAGATAGTTGATATGAAGGTCGAGAAAGTGGTCGAGGCTGCGAAACTTCAAAACTAACCTCGCAGCAAAGAATTAACATCAAGTGAAAATTAGAGCTTTTTTATCTCCTTCCAGCGAAAATGATTCCCGGAGTTCTCAAGATTCTTTTAAGTCATCAGGATAAGACGATTTATCAGGATTGACGTTGCTATGATAGCTTTCGATAATTATTGGGGTATTGAGGATGATTTAGGATAGGGAGGCGCACCAACTTTATAGCACAGATAGGGGAGAAGTAAGAATTTGGGGCGTTTAGGGTTAAAAAATTTCCCTGAATTAATTGTGGTTTTAATGGCGTGGTAACGATCGGGGAAGTTGGGGTGTAAAACGATGGGAAATGAAGGGGCAATTACTGGTCTAAGGTAGTAGTGGTGACTAAGAGCAATTACGTTTGCGAGAGTTGGCAATGGCGAGACAGGGAGGCGGAGGGAGAAGAAATTTATCTTCATTTGCTGGAGTGGGCCTAAAGTTGAAACATTAAAAATACTAAACTAAATTTTTGGCTTTAAAAGAAAGGTCCGAGAATCTAACTAAATGAAATGTTTCATTTATCAAAAATTACAAGCTACTCATTATCTTTGTTTAAATCTTTGTGTTCTCGTGAGCAGATTTGGATGAAGTATGCTGATGTGGCGTAAGTTTGGAAGCATTAGAGAATGTTTAGGTGGATAGCTTAGTATGTCTTAATTTTCTCATTTTAATAAGTACAATGTAATGTAATATAGTATACGATTAAATGCAAAATTAAACTTATGAAGAGGTTAATTAAATATAATAAGGTTAATAGATTATAGTGGTTCAAATTAAATATTTGGGTTGTATCAAACAATTACACATTTTATAAATTGTATCTGAAATCCTAATAGTAAGGGATATTTATGAGGGGAAGATTACCTTAATGCACTTATAAAATAACATACAAACTATTATTGGAAAAAATGAGTTGAAAATAACATATAAATTAAAATCATATGATGTTTGAGATTTAAAAGCAAATAATAATATACTATTGAGAGAGATTATAAATAATGAAAAAATAAATTTGAAAGAGATATTAGAGAAGAGTAAATAAATGGTATACATAAAGCGAAAAAATAATATGTATATGAGAAATAATATTATTATTTATTTATTATGTAATCTGTAACTAAATTATGGGAATGTAGTATAACTACAGAAAAAATAATTTGTTAGAAGTAATATAGAAGAAGAAAGAAATGGTAGACATAAACTGAAATTAGCATTACTAAATTAATAAATTACTGTTTACATATTATGTAGCTTATACTAACTTTTTCCTGTTTATTTCAAATATAATTGTATTTAAAAATTAAAATTTTGATGAGTTTCTAAAAAAACATGTAAGTTCTTTTTGTAAAATTGAAATTTTATTAAACAACTTTTTAAAAGACAAAAACTCCAACAATGAAGGTGTTGAATTGGTGCAATGAGGTTGTTGATTTTGGGTGTTCAAATAATGTGGAGGAGAGAGATGCTGAATAAATTCAACATGTAGAAAAATGAAAGTTTAAGACGCCATGTGTTGTTTTTGATTCGTTTATTTGTTTTTCTAGAATTTTTATCTCATATTTATTATTTAAATCATTTATTTACAATAATATATATATATATATATGTATATATATATATGTATATATATATATAAATTTTTTAAGAAAAATCATACCAAAGTCCATCATTTTTTCTACTCGATAAATAAAGACTCTGATCATTTAATTTGGATATACAAAAATGTATTTTTAGTTATTTAAATGGTGAGATAAAGTGTAAAAACAGTTGTAAACAAAATCATTAAAAAGTGTAAAAAATGAATGGATGTTAAATTGTGACTTTTGATTATTGTTTGGTCGGCAAAAAAAAAAGAATGGATGTTAAATTATTGGATGAAAGTTCGACAAAGTGAGGTAAAATATTGTAAAGCGGAAAAATTGGTGTCGAATAAAAAAATCATTGTGGATGATGACGTGAGTATGAAAGATAGAAAAAAATAGTTATGAAAATAACGAGAGATTGATAGGAGAGTATAATTATTTCTTTAGATCGATTGATCGACCATCAATTTTGAGTGAAATATGGACTTATCTTTCCGTAATCTTGCGGACATCAATTCTCAGAATAACCCGATGGATAATTCTCCTCGATCAAAGCAACCTCCTCAGGATAAAGAAGGTTAAGATCCTCAATCCCTAAGGGAGTTATGGTATGTTATGCAGAGCCCGAGGCTAGGAGAAGATAAAGAACCATGGGTTTTGCATGTAGACGCAAGGAGATGCTTTGATAAGGCTCATCGTCTCTGCCTCGTGTTCAAGGGCCTTAACCAAAGAATTCAGACTCCAAGGGTATCAGAAATGCTATGCCTAAGGCATCAATGATTATGAATCAGTCAGTTTCTTCTTCCGTTAAGAGCATCATATGTTCTCTGTTATAGAAAATGGACTTTATACCTCCCATCGCTGGATGCTTGTGATGGACCGGTGGGAGAGAAGGAACCATCCCAATTATCTTCAACACATTCACTTTTGGATTCAAATCAAGAATATCCTATATTACTACAGAAGCAATGAAATCCTCGAGAGCATTGGATCGAAGTTAGGTCAATTCGAGGAATCACAAGCTCTCCAACCAACTATATACAAGGCACCGCAAGTTTTGATTAAAGGTCGCTTTGGAATCAATGATAAGATTACTCTAGGTAGAAGGTTTGATTTTTTGGATGGTAAAGGATTTATCCTACTAGAATTTCGATATCAGGGTCCTGAAATGTTCTGCATCACCTGTGGGCCTCTCACATATGAAGATAAGGAATGTCCCAACAAACGACTATAGAGATAGGTCAATCTTCACGAGAGCAAAGACAAAACATTAGGCCACTCATGGAAGCAAAATTTCGAGCTATAAAGCTCCAAGGCCTTTTGGTATCATCATATATGATACCCTAATGATGGGCCAAGATACTAGATGATGCAATACAGGCTGATCAAGAGGTTGAGCTGGAACTAAGTGATAGTGAAGACGAAGAGAGCATGGAGAATGGGCTGGATATGGCGACCAAAGAAGATGAAGATGGCCAAGATCCATTTGTTTTCTCTAATGGGCATGTTACCAGATCTCAGACAAGAAGGCTTCAGGACCAGATTGCAATATTGGTTTACCCAGAACCAATTCAGATTTCAGATCAAGAAGCAAACCAGGATTTGACCAAGGCTTTCAACCATTCGGTCTTCAGCTTGGTTTAATCGAATTCTTTATGGGTTTTATTTGGGTTTTTAGACTTAGTTTATTTAGTTATTTTGGGTTTGATTTTAAGTCCAATTTTAGATTTGGTGTCGATGAAGATCAGAATGCGACAATGGCACGTTTCCAGGCTGGTCTCAATCGCGCGATTCAGGACAATTTGGAGATGTACGAATACAATGACATATATGAGCTGCTGCATAAGGCTAATTTGATCGAGAGGAGGCTGAAAAGGAAGACTACTGGCCAAAATTTCTCCACAAATTTTCGGTCTCCCAGACCAGAAAATTCCAACGCCAAACCAAAGGAGGAAGCTAAGTCCTTTTCATGTGATGATAAGTCTACACCTGTTGCTAATCGTTCTCGTGATATTAAGTGTTTCAGGTGCCAAGGTTTTGGACATTATGCAATTGAATGCACCAACAAGAAAGTGATGTTGGTTCTGGACAACGGAGAAGTAGTGTCTGAAGATGGGCTGTCCGTGAGCTCAGATGACGAGATTTGCGAAAATCCCGTCTATGGACAACTGATGGTCACTCGCAGATCATTGGCTGTACAAGCCAAACCATCTGAAACTGATCAAAGGGAGAATTTATTTCATACTCGTTGTTCAGTTTCTGATAAAATTTGCAGTTTGATTATTGATAGTGGAAGTTGTACTAACGTTGCTAGTGATACTTTTGTAGGAAAAACTGGGCTGGAAACCAAGTCACATCCCACACCTTATAAGCTACAATGGCTGAATGAGAGTGGCGAGCTTCAAGTGACTAAGCAGGTAACAGTTCCTTTTAGTATTGGTCGTCATACTGATGAGGTTCTCTGTGATATTTTGCCTATGGATTCAAGTCATCTTCTGATGGGAAGACCATGGCAATTCGATAAGAAGGTTTTACCTGATGGTTTTAAGAATCGATATTCTTTCACACATCATGTCAAGAAGATCGTTCTCACACCTTTGTCATCTCAAGAGGTTTATGTCGATCAACTGCACCTCAAACGGCAGAAATCTGAGGCTAAAAAGGCCTCTTCAGCCGCGGCAACAACAGGAAGGAAAGGGGTTCTTCAACTGGCTAAGGTAAGTAATATTTCTAAGGCTTCTTGTTTGTCACAGCCTATGCTTTTGGTTATTTCTAAGGAACTAACAATTTATGTTGAGCTTTCACTAGAGCTTTCGAGTGATCTTAAGAAATTATTGCAGGACTTTGCAGATGTTTTTCCTGAAGAGATGCCGCCCGGATTACCTCCTATTCGTGGAATAGAGCACCAGATTGACTTCGTCCCAGGANAGCACCAGATTGACTTCGTCCCAGGAGCTTCTATACCAAACAAACCGGCTTACAGAGCAAATCCGGAGGAAACCAAAGAGATGCAACGACAGATTGATGCTTTAACGGAGAAGCAACACATTCGGGAGAGCTTAAGTCCTTATGCGTTACCTGTTCTGCTCGTGCCTAAGAAGGATGGAAGCTGGCGCATGTGCGTCG
>OVAN01000237.1:0-72045 GCA_900406275.1 Anastatica hierochuntica | reverse complement strand
CGGTTACGGTCCGAAATACGGTTACGGTTAGGTTTTGGCCATGCCTATATATAATACCTTAAGTAACAAAAAAATATTCATAAATTTTATATAGGTTTACAGAAATAATATGCATGCATGGGTTTGTTTCAAAATTTTTTAAAATTTTCAAAGAAACAGAAAATAAATAGAGTAGATATATAGTTTGTCAAAAAAAAATTAAAAATTCAAGATGTGAAGTTGAACTTTTTGTAGAAATTTTTCATAAATGTCTTAAACATATATTTGAGAAAATGAAAAAAAATTATACCTGAAGGAAGTAATGAGGTGGTGAAGGAGGATAAGCATCTCAAGTTTAGCCAGCTCACTTCCTGGACATGAGTGCACTCCATTACCAAACGGCATGAACGTGTAAGGTTTTGGTGTAACCTGTCAACATTATTACACATGTCATTTACATGCATGCAGTGATATATATAACTCCATCAAAGTCCCTACATTATTGACCAAACCCGATTCTCGGCTGTGCGGTACGAAACATTTGTTTCAAATTTCCAAAATTTTTTGAATTAATATACATAGAGCAACTAGCCCCCAAACTGAGCAAAAAAATATATATTGAATTCGGTCCCCAAAACCGTATAAGTTTATAGCCCCTTAAATTTCAGGATCGGCCCTGACTAAACCCTATGTTTTGACTTTCATGTTCGATGTTTTATTATCTTCATGCATTAAACTCAGCGTTACTAGCTCAATCACCTTAATATCTACCATACATGATGATCTTATTATCCTCTTGGTGAAATTTGATTTCTCTGAGTGTATATTACCTCGAATCTTGAAGGATCGAATTTTTCGGGTTCGGGGAAGAAATCGGGAGAATGATGAATGCGTCGGAAAAGAGGAAGAACCTTCCAACCCTTTGGTATTAAGTAGCCTTCATACTCAACATCTTGTACTGCTTCTCTAAACGTAAAAGACAATACACTTGCTGCTCTTAGTGTCTCTTGTATCACCTATTATTATTATACATACCATACAAAATTAATCACTATTGTGACATCATCATTTCAACTATGATATATATTTTTTAAAACAAAGAGAAAAAACTATGACATATTATGGTATATACCCTTGTGGTCAGTGGCATTTTCCTTGTATCTTCCCAAGAGATTCCTCGGTTTTCTTCACGAATTTTCTGCCGTATGCCGACTTGTTCCCTCTATTACAAATTGAAAATATATGTAAATATAACTAAAATGTGTGATATACTAGTAGAAAAAAATGTTATAGTCACGATAAAAATCGTAATTTAAATCTGACAAAATAATTCGTATAGCTACTATTTGTCACGAAAAAAATCACTATCTTATAGCTACGATTTAATCACAAAAAATCGATCATATAGCCACGATTTAATCACAGCTATAATATGCGATTTTTTGTGGCTATAATATTATTTTGTATAATACAAAAAAATTTATAACATGCGAAGGAAAAAGTTAGAGAAAAAAAGAGCAAGTTGCTTACGGAGACTTCTTGGAGGAGACAAGGGTGGTCATGTAAGTACTTGAGAAGCCAAGTTAAGACAGAAGCGGTGGTGTCCGTGGCGGCGAAGATAACGCCGATAATGTTGTCGCCGATCTGCGAATCGCTTAAGCCGTTACGTTTTCGATCTTTAGCACCAAGAAGTACTCCCAATAGTCCTCCGTCTTCTCTCCCACTCTCTCTTCTCTTCTCTATAACTTTCCTCAATGCCTCGCTTAATTCCTTCCTTGCCTTCACAAAAGAGAACAAAAAATTATACTATAATTAGTTAACTTTGTTATAATATCGACGCTAGAATATGACTTTGTCTTCATGTTTTTATGAAAAGAATCTAACCAATGTCACATTATATCGCATGGTCCCCGTAAACCAAACTCTACACAAAAGATAATTCCAATTCTTGTGGAATTTTTACAATTCTACAAATACATTTTTTTCTTAAAAGAAATCTACAAAGACTCATTTTTTTTATAACAAGAATCTACAAAGACTCATAAAAAATATTATTTTATCTAAAAGTCTATAATGATCATATTCTTATATTATATAAGTAACGTTACCTTAATGGATTTATGAAAAAGTGTGCCGGGTAAGTCGAGAGGCATGGAGTTGTAACCCATTTCAAGACGTTGATAGAGAAGTTTAATTGCTTCAATTTCAGTGGGCTCTTCTTTGTCCCCAAACGCTGACATGATCGCCACATCAAATGCATACTACACCAACATTATAGTACAATATAACCTTTAAAATTAGTATTCGATAAATTAATGACGCTTTAAATTTTTTTTTTATTCGAAGCCAATTTTTAAAAGTTTCAAAGAAGTGGGGCCAGCAAAATTTGGAAATCTTTTGGCATGCCTTAAGGACCATCCATGCACATTATAACAAAAAAAAAGAGGAGACCAAAGAGACATACTTGTTTCATGTGTTGGAGGGTGTTGATGGATTCTTGGGATGACCAAGAAGAGAGGATTTTGAGGACAAGAAGCTCGATGTGAGAGACGGTTGGTCTTAGCGCGGCGGGCATGAAGGAAGACTGCACAAGCTTCTTGAGTGTGGAATGGTAAGGACCTTGATGGAAGAAGAGAGCTTCTGGTCCAATCATACGCTCTTTGCTAGGAGGATAGGTTGGCTTGAACATGTGCGCTTTGCTTACTAACACCATTCTTGCTGCTTCTGGACTACTTATCATTACACATGGACATCCCAATATGTGTGTCTTGAATATCTCCCCATGCCTAAGGATCAAATATTTTACGCAAATTATATTATATACTTATTCTATTAATTTTGTTATAATTTTTTTATAACGTAAGATCCTAAACAAAAGAACCCCTACCAGATAGTCTGAATTTATCTTAGTGAAGACCAGGACACCCGGATTACCAAAAAAAAATTTTAAACAAAAGTGTGGACTAGTTTTTAATTTTTTCTATTTTGGGGAGAAAATGGGAGATAATTTCCATTTAAATTGAAAGACTCTAAGACCATGTTCATCGCAAAGAACCTTTTAAAGGTTTCTTATATATTATTAAATTAATAAAACTAAAAAGAGAAAGAGAGATAGAGAGAAAGAGAGAAGAGACGATGAGAGAGATAGAGAGAATAGAAGTAAGGATCGGTTCTTATCGTAGGATTTTAAAGCTTGGTTCTTAACAAATTTTTTTTCTTTTATTGAAACATGTGGTAAGAGACAGCTGAAACACCCGCGATGAACGTGCTCTAACATTGATCTTTTAACTAATAATGCAAATTTTCTACCACTAGTCCACCATGATATAGTCAAAGTCCAAAAACCATTTTAAAAACCGCAAACGTCAAACAATGAAAATTATAGCCCTAGGGTTCGAACTATTGATATCTTATCCTTCTCCACCATTTGCAAAAAAGTATAATGAACATATGATACACGTGAAGATAATACATATGCACAAAAGATACCTATTTGTGTAGTATGTAACTATGTTAAAGCATAAAGGAGTACTTGTTTTGGCGGGTGGCGAAGAAGGAATTAGGATTCTCTGTATAAAGGCGAAGTGTCTCTCCGATGTAAGGCCAACCCATAGAACCTGGCGGTAGCTTCGGTCTTTGCTTTTTCCGGTGCAACCGCCACTGAAACAACACCACTAGCAACACTACTACACTCGTTATTGTGATTAGTGTTGATTCATTAGCATAAACAGAGGAGAAGGAAGTGGAAGATGACAATGAGATTTGCATTATTTGGATGTGATTCAAGTGAATTATTATAGATAGTTATAGTTATAAGTTGTGTGTGTGTGTGTTGGTTCTTGTTAGTGACATTGAGGAGTTTATATAGCTAGTTGAGGTGGGAAGACATTTCACTCTTGGCCTTTCTTTTTCTTTTTTCACAAAAAATATTAAGATTTAGTAAATTATAAATACTTATAAAAAAAGTTGCCGCCAAGGTATATGGCAAATAAATATGACATTTAGTTAGCATGGAAAAAAAAAATCATATCCTTAAAATTTCTGCATTAATTTATTTTGTATATTATCCATAAATTGCTTGACGGTTCCTACTTTGGTCGCCTAATAAACACAAACTTGAATTTGCATATCGGCTACAATGAAAATATAATAGAAGAGATTAAGTTACTTCTGATTTTACTATTTTTAATAAACTTTAGATATAGATATTTTTATACACAATATTTTATTTCTTCTTGTGGTTATTGTTTGTTTGATTTCTTGCATCCTTGGATGTTTTTAAATTATTTTCGAGATGATTTTATATTTTGTTGATGAGAAAATTCTGTACGGAACAAAATAATATTGTGTAGATTCATTGGTATTTGTGTATTTGGATAGTATTTGAGGTTTTATTTTACTTGCCCTTTGGTTAACCCCACAATACACTTTAGTGACCACAAAAAACAAAGATAGTCCATCGTTTTTTTTATATAGATAAATGGGATCCACTGAAAATATTCTATGGTTGAGTTCTCTTGTCAGCAGAAAAAAATCTACCAAAATAAAGCTACATTTTTTTATCGGCAATTCGGATCACAATGAACCGATCCGGTAGTCTTTAACCACACATACGGAGAACCGGATCACAACGGGCCGATTTGGTGGTCCTTTAACCTCACACGGGACAAATTTGCACAAACACAAGTGTCGGGATTCGAAACCATGACCTCAGACTTGATGAAAAGGCGCCTTACTACTAGGCTAAAAGCCCTCTTTTTTTTCATTTGAATTGAATAAAATTAACCATAACAAATTGTCTTGGACAAAACTAAAAAACCAAAGGGATTAAAACAGAGCAAAATTACAAAAAACAGAGCACCGTTATAAGTCAGAATTGCTTGCGAAAGAATCTTCTTTCTCCTCCAAAAACAACTGATCAAGCCACCTAGGGTTTCCTCTCTAAAGCTATTTTATTTTGAAAAAAAATAATAGATACAAACTTTATTTTTCCAATTTTGTTTTGTAAGACCGAAACATTTTCGGTACGATGTGATCTACGTTTTTTTTGTATATACAACTTTATATTTATTTTGTACCATTGAAATATTTAGAGGGAATCAAACATTCAAAATGATTAATATTTTTGTTTATAAGATTCAAAATGACTAATATTACTAAATAAAAATTTTCCTTTGGAGCTCTTGAAGATGGTTGAAGAATCTGATATATGGCTTGCGTTTTCCACACAACTAAAAGAGGTCCATTACCTAAGGTCTTTTTTCGTAAGTTTCTCTCTTATGTATTTACATCGTTCTCTGAATCGTAAGATTGTCAACCTAGCACGTAGTGCAAGGATGCGGTCATCTATCTTTATCTTTGTAAACTCGTATGCACCGGCTTAGGTTACCAAATCTTTTTAATTTCTATTGTCAAAGTTGATAAAAAAAAATTTCGTTTATATTAGTCAATTTAAATTAGTATTATCTCTTTAAAGGATGTAACAAAATAATAAATAGTTTTGAACGGTGGTAATAAGAATGATAATGAATATTGAATTTCTTTTCGCTCATTAAAATTTAAATCATTTATCTGTAATATTTTATTTACATGATTCTTTTTCATTCTTTTTCGTAAAGAATTTTAGAACAAAAATATTTTTTTATCAAACTTGAAAAGAACAAAAAAAAATACACTTTCTTCCCATTCATTTTATTTATTTCTTATCATTTCTCCTCATATAAATCCTAGTCCTACAGTTCTTTGTATTTTTTGTGTGATAAGCAGTTAGAATCAAAGAGTATCATTTTACCAAATTAGGACACTCTACTTTCTTTACCGGATGAAGTTGGTAGGTAAAAAACAGAGTCGACCTTCGGTCATGCGGTACGAAACATTTGTTTCAAACCCTCTAATTTTTTTGAGTTAATATGTATAGGCAATCTGGCTCCCAAACAGATAAAAAAATTCAATATAGAATTCGGCTCCCAATACCGTATAAATTTATAGCTTCTCAAATCTCAGATCCGGTCCTGAAAAAAAAACAATTGAAAAATCTGAAAGCTTTTGCTTTGAACAAATTAAACAAGTAATGATGGAATTTACATTACGCACTATTGATGGACGGTATCTTAGTTAATGATAGATTTTTTTTTTTTTTTTGATAACTTAAGAGTAAATCTCAGGTAGGGGAAGTGTAGCCCACATATAGACTCTCTCTCCAAATATTCAAATGGATCGAAAGCAAAAATTTATATCTGTGTGGGTGTCCAGGAACTATGTAAAGTAGTTTCGTGCAGCATGTGGATCGAATTCGTATTGTGTTAGTGTCATGAACTCGTCTCTTTACCACTCGACCATAGTGTCCTAGACACGATAGATTAACTTTCTTAGAGAGAAACATGATGTTACTGTTGTAACTTTTAAGAAGCCAAATTCTTGAGTCTTATTTTTTCTGCGAGATATGTTAATTTTACAAAAGCTATTTGAAAATAAAATTTTCAAAAAATAATACTTTTAGAAAAATAATCTAAAATTTGTTGTATTTTCCGAAACTACTACTGAACAATTTCTTAACCAAAACATTTTAGAGTAATTCTTTAAATTTACATAAAACAAATTTTTTCTATCATATAAAATGTTTACCGTTTAAAAGCAATTGATAGTAGAGATACATACATATAAAAATTTCTCTCAACTATTTCGAATACTAGTGTCATTCTTGTAAAATTTGATGTTTTAACTAATTGTTTCAGCAAGTTATTAACACTTAAAAAAATGTATAGCTTGTGGTAAAAACTAAAGAGGCTTGGAGAAAGATGATAGAATATAAATCAAATAATATTTGAAGATTTTAAAACGTAGCCCGTGACATTCCGAATGATCCTGCAAAACATGAAGTAGCCGCTTGGCTTCTAACTCCTTAGCTATACGTACTTCACCTTTCCTCCTCATCTAAGTAATCTTTTAACCAAATTTATTTTATTTTATTTAAACATTTTTTTAAAAGTACCATACAAAATTTATTATTTTTTTATATTTTATGATTATGATATTTTGCATTTTGTGTAACGATTAGTTGAATTGTATTAGATATATAATAATAAATATTTTATTTTGAATAAACTAAAAAATTAAGTTCTGAATTCTCAAAAATTGAGCTAATTTGATGCCTCTCAATATATCGATCAAATGTTATGTTTCTCACACTAATATGACCTTTTTTAACTGATTTTTTTTTTTAGTTAAAAAGGGTTATATTCAGGTTGATGACAAACTAGACCTAACCTCTGATTGTGAGGTAGCCATTCCACATATAGACTCTCTCACTGAATATTAAAATCGGCCGAAAGCAAGGACTCATATCCGTGTGAGTGAGCAGAAACATCGTAAGATAGTTTTCTTCAGCAGAGTTCGAACTCGCAACGTGTTCCCAGAACGTCTTTATCATTAGGTCACAGTGTTCCGTTCAATTTTAAAATCTTTTTTAACTGACTTCTGGAAGTGCAAATTTGTCTTCTCACTTCTGTATAAAACCTCCGGATAATATACAAGATCACTTGTAAACAAAATAAAAGATATTTATACATTGTTGGTGTTGTAAAAAACGCGACCTAAAACTTAGAAGCAAAACATAAGAACTTAGGAGAGATATTTGAGTTGAGACAACCACCCGTTTTAGAGTTTTTTTTTATTTTTTTCTTGATTGTGTGAATAATATTTACAAACCATTAAATCTTGTTTTTATAACGGTTTGCATAAAATTTTATAAAAAATATATATTAGACCTCTGAGTTTAAAATATTTTTCTCTCGTGAACACCTTATTTTTATATATAATTAATTAGTTCCACCTTTGAATATCAACTTCCTCATCTTCCTCTTCTTTTAGCTGTGGAGTGGAAGATTCATCTCTCGAAACAAGAGATACTTTCGAAACAAAATACTCTCTCTGTTTCGCAAAATGTGTCATTTTGACATTTTTTACGCATATTAAGAAAATTTTTAAAAAGTCTTACATACCATTCATTAATACTTTAAAAATAATTCTCTCTCCAATTAATACATTAAAACAGTGAGGTTAAAATCAGAATTTCGCTTATAAATTTGCATCGTAAATGCAAAACGACACTTTTTGTAAAACAAAATTAAAACCTCAAAACGACATTTTTTGAAATACAAAAGGAGTATATCCGCCCACGGCGCGAGATCAACAGACTTGTGCACTATGCCTTGGAGTGCACTGAGTAGTAGTAGTAGCTGAACTCACATTATGAACACAAGTCCTCTTGAACACGTGTGATTTTATGTCAGCCCATATCATCATGGATCAAATCCTATCAACCAAGTTTTAAATTTCAGCCCATACTATTTCATTACTAAGCCCACATATAGTTATAAACCTAACCCTATAAAAGACCTCACGACGTGATGCTATGCTAGGCCAGATGTTATATTATATGGTTGTACATTTACCTATATTTTGGTTTCTATTGATTTGTGTTGTGTTATATAATAAGTTCCAAAGTTTGATGTGTAATTAAATGCTCTGTCCTCCGGGTAACATGGTGCCTTTGTTGAGTAAAATGTAGGGTATATGCAATATTTCGGGGAGCTAAAAAGACATCAAAATTTTATTTTATATATCATATGCATAAAACTGAAAGTTTCTAGGACAGTGGTTTTAAGTTTAAATCTGCGGCGATGAGGTTCAACTGTTTGTAATACATTTTCTTTTGCTATGAATATTAAAAACCTAACTAAAATTTCTAAGAATGGTTCAAATAGAAAACTATGTAAAGAATGTCATACTAATGGATATGTTTCGGTTTCGGTTTTGGACAAAGTCTAGCAACGGTTTTGTTGAATGGAACAAGCTATTCTCGTACCATTATTTTGTTATGAAAAGCTTTTATCTCTCGTTGATCGCTTAGTCCTTCGATTTGGAGAAGTTGTACCTCGAACTTAAGACTACCAGATTTTAAGTTTTTGATTACTCTATTTTCCTCTAATATGGAATGAAATATATTTTCGGAGTATTTTCGGAAAGTTGTATATGTTATATTTTATTTTTTTATTTTAGGTTTGGGATATTAGATTGTGGGAGTCATCTCTTATCCTGCTAATGACTTCCTTTTTAAGGGATTTAGAGTTTCGACACACACAGCGTAAACATGGACTTTTATAACCACGTATAAATTTATCCTTCTGACGTGGTACTCCAGTTTCTATTGTCCGGTGAGCCAAAAACTACTTTTTTGCATCGTCAATGAAGCAGACATCTATCTTTTATTAGAATCATTTTTAGTTGCATTTTCCATTTCTCGTGTTGGATCATTTTGATTTATTTTCATTAGAAGTATTTCATAACCATAATTAAGGATGATGTAAAAATGTATAAAAAAAGAAAATCCCACAAAAATACTTTTTACATGTCCTATTGAACTTGATTCTTTTTAGTAATATCCAAATCATTGGTTCTAAAACAAGACTTGTAAAATACTATTACGTGTACTACTACAATAATAAACTCGACATTCACATAAATGAAGTGAAATTTTGTGGGGCTTTGCGTTAAGACCCACAAGCCGACCTGACCATGTCCTACTCAGCTCACACATGTTTCCATGTGACCTCACCACTTTCTTCTAATCAAATTTTACATTTTTTCACATATAAACATATAAAAGTTAGTCTTAGAGCTAGGTTAATATCCTCTTCCCAATTTTTTACTTGTAAGTTGTAATTTCTTATACAAAATATAGCACTATGCTTTCATCATCTAAACTCCAACTTCTAAACGCATCATCTTATGCGCACAATCAGGGCCGATCTTGAGCGTAGCGAGATGAAACATTGGTTTCGGTTCCCAAAATTTTTAAAGTTAATATATATAGAACGATTGGTCCCCAAACCAAAAAAAATTATCTTTAAAGAATTCAACCCCTAATACCGTAAAAGTTTAAAGTCTCATAATTCTTAAGACCAACCCTGCGTAAAATCTCTCACATTTTTTATACTCGTTTTACATTTGTTAACTATTCCTAATTAACAAAATCGGTCCTATAAAATTTAGAGTTATAAAATTTTATAATATTGGGGACCAGATTTTTTATGTATACTTTTTTTCTTTCAATTTGTGAGCCAATCGATATATAAACAATATAGGAATATTAACTTGAACAAAATTGGGGGCTAAAAGAATGTTTCATCTGACATGCCTCAAGACCGATCCATCTTTAGTTGTCAACCATACCAAGTTTGAAAAATGGCCAACCAATTTTGTCATGCACCAACGGTTTAATTGATTTGGTAACTAGATAAACATAATTATGTTGTAAAATCTACTAAATGAATTTTTTTTTTTAAACTTGCTTTCTTCATCGTAATGTTTTTTGACATTATAACAAACACAAAAACATTTTAAAAGTAGTAACAAAAAATCTGTCAATTGTTTAAAGGAAAATTTGAGAAGAGGTTTTGTGCAATCCGAATAAACCATGTGAGTGGATTTTGACTTACCGGTGGCACAACGTTTGACCGATCAATACAATTCTCCAATGGTTAAAGAATCTCTTATAATGTCTCAACCAGTATACTTAAACAATTTTTTAAAAAAATCAAGTAAATTATTTTTCAGTGTTTTTTTTTCTCTCTTTAGAAAAAAAAATAATTCAAGGACACACTATCACAAGCCATTTTTCCAACACTTTCTATAATTATTTAAATTCTTTTACTTTTGCTACATGCTTAAACTAGTAGAAAAAATGATATAATCACAACTCATTTTGTGGATATTTATTTTGTGTTAATCGTGGCTATAACTGATATTTTGATCTCGATTAATCGCAAAATAAAATGGTTATGAACTTATAGCTATGAATAAAACATTATAACGTTCTAGGAGATCATATATATTATGCTTCCTATGTTTTTTGTTTGATACTCACGCTTTCATGTCACTCTTGCGAACTAGAACTAAATGTATATTTTATGGTTCAATTTTAATGTTTAACACCAACTTTGCTTAATGCTTTAAAAATTATAAAGTTTAGTGATCATCATGTGGATCAAGAGGGAATCTAAAGATCGAAGATGGATCTTGAGCCCTGCCAGACGAAAAGAAATTAATACAAAAAATTTTACATTCAACCATATTAATAATAAATAAGTTATTTTGCAAGTATTTATCATATGCTTTAATATGAAGTAGTTTTCTCGTGCCTTAATTTGAAGAATAATACAAGTAGATGATGATTATCTTGATCTTGTAATGTTGATAGTCAAATCAAAGGTAATTAAGTTACTGACAAAACATATTAAAAATAAACTAATTGCAAATTTTTGAAATGATTGACCAGTCAAATGAACTGTTAAGCCACATTGTAAGATAATGGAAACATAAGTGACCAGTGTGTGTGTGTTATTAACGTACAAAATTGAGAGTTGGTGATATTTTTGCTTAACTTTTGACAACAAACTTGCTTATATATCTAATCTTCAAACAAATTATTTCTTTATTTGGATTGTCACATGGTGAGGTCACCGTTGAGAATCAGTGAGATGCTGTTTTTTTTGCCTTTATAAGCCATATTGGACACTTTTAAAAAAAATAAAAATCTATTGCTTGATCAAATCGGACAAATAATTTCGAAAGTTTCTCAAATTAAGGTCTTTTACTCCGGAAATTACAAGAAATATGCATATTTTCATACTGTGAAAACACCACCTTTGTTGGCAAATGCATGTATAGATATATAAATAAAGAAAATATGAGGATGTAGCAGAAAATATTCGATTAATTAAGTTTTCAAATCAGTCAAGTTAGTAAATTTTTTTCCTTAGACATTTTTTTTGTTAAGAGGTGGTAGTGTTTTTGTAAAACACCCCATTATTTCTTATTTTTCTTTTGTCATTCCTAGATTTTTAAATAATGATTTTTATAGTCATATGACAAATTAACCTGATAAATAAAATTGCAACACATTCGTCTGTTCCTTTCGTGTCTTCTGCTTTGTCCGACGATTATGAACGTTATTCTGAGAGGCTATAAAGAGTTGATTTAGTATCTTGCAAATCACTACACGAATTTTTCTAGTGTTTTGTCCTCACTTGCACGATTCCGGAAAATCAATTTACGTAAGATTACATATCTTACTACTATTCCAAACACGTTTGATTATGGAGTTCTCTCATCACCACAAGTGACCAACAAAATAAATACACTTTTGTGATATAGATAATCAAATCAATTTTTTAAACTTTCCTTCAACTTTACTATTCCTTCATAAACCGGATTATCACAAAAATGTCAATTGTCACAAAATAATATACATTTGTGGTGTTGATAATCTTCACAAACGATTTGGTGTTCACACAAATTTGAAATATCCTTCAAAATAAGTGAACAAGGTAATCAAATGATATATAAATCAAATGAAAATTGTTTTTTAGGGTGTTTAGGCTTTGGGAAAAGAAGATTTGAAATATGTGAAAGATAGAAATACAAAACAAATGGATACAAATAATTTGTGGGTTCTTATTTAGCGTAAATCCAGGCTGGTTTGAAGACATAAGTGAAAAAAAACATGTAGAATATTATTAGACCAAACCTGTCTTGTCTTCCTATCTTTTAAATTCAATTATCATTCGCAACAAGGCTTATCTCTCCATCCCTCTTTGCCTCTCTTCTTCAACCCCCACACAATAATACTTCTTTTTTTAATACAAAAAAATTCCATATTTGAAAACAAGAGCCTCATTAGATGTGCATTTAAAACCAATATTTTTCATTTTACAAAAAAAAGAGAATAAGAGCCTCACAATTGTTGACATTTTTCATTTAAATATCCAATATTTTTGAATTAGTTATTTTAAAACCAATTCCAAATTGTATTCAATTCGTTTCAATATAAATAATGACAATTTCTTTTTGTTACATTTTTTTGTATTTTTGTTAAAGTAATTAAAACTAAACGCCAAATGTACACGTATTAACTCGTTTTATTAATTATGTTTTTTTAATAAAACGTTTCCTCAAAAAAGATATATTATTATTAAGAGATATGTTTAAAACTAGTAAATAGTTTATTTTGTGTTTTATTAAGTTGTACGATAATGTAGTTTAAAACCAATTGAAAACAAATGAGTTAATCTTTGTTATATAATTCTAAAGTATTTTTCAAAATGTTGAATTTTTAGTTTATTTCGAACCGAATTCCAATTCCATGACATTGGGACTGAAAATAAATTCTACTTTATTTAACAAATTGGACTATGATAACATGTTAAGTTTCACTGATTTTTAGTTCAAAATCAATTAATAAATATTTCTTATCTCTTACATACTAATCTATATGCTTTCTAAATTTCTGATATGAGCAAACTAACTAATATACATAAAAAGTTTCAAAAACGATTATTAATTTGACCAAACGGTAAGATTATACCAAGTGATAGCCATTAGCCAAGCTCTCTATTCAGAATACTCATATAACTTTTATTCATTTATAAGATTCTTATTTTTTTGTACACAATTATAAGATTCTTATTAAGTTGGCGGAAATTTTACTCCACTACTAAGCCAGTTTTTAAAATTATATTTCCTCCGCCACATTATTTCTTTGTGATT
The DNA here is from genome assembly GCA_900406275.1 of Anastatica hierochuntica. Taxonomy (NCBI): domain Eukaryota; kingdom Viridiplantae; phylum Streptophyta; class Magnoliopsida; order Brassicales; family Brassicaceae; genus Anastatica; species Anastatica hierochuntica. The sequence continues at coordinate 58,458 of OVAN01000237.1, read as the reverse complement.
CCTATCCCACTATGAAAATAATATATAGAGAGAGCTTTATTACTAAATATTACTTCAAATCATATAAATTATTCTAAGAAACATATGCGTACATATGCATACTGATATGAAAGCAATACCGATAAATTTCCTCGTGCTCCATGTTGGGATCTCTCTCTCTCATGTGATGAGTTTAAATGAAGTTTATATGATTTTGCATATATTTAGATATATATATGTTTTTTTTGTATTAATATATGCATTATGTAGTTCGAAACATCCTGGTCCAATGATAAAGACGGGTTCCTTCCGGGAAGCAGGTCGTGAGTTCGAACCATGTCGAAGGAAACTACCTGACGTCGTCTGGACACTCACACGGATATGGACCCTTGCTTTCAGTCCATTTAAATACCCAGAGATAAAGTCTATCCGTGGACTGGTCTCTCATCCAGGAGTTAGATCTGGTTCTTTAATAGATATGAGTTTAGCTCTTTTATTTAACAAAAAAAAGAAAGAAATATATGCATTATGTATATAAACGTACGACATTGGTTCCTCCAAAATTAATGGCAGATCTCAACTAGAGGATTTCAGACAATGTATAGTGTATGTGTAGATCTTGTAGTAATAAGAATAAGACCTTGAGCTATATAAGTTCAATCCAATCAGAATTTGCCACGTTAGCTACGGAATAATTCGATTTAGAAGCATTAACATTATCTTATTAATTAATACAATTCCATTAATCAAAACATTAACTATACCGTCAACGCTAAGTAAAAGCTCCCATCCCTAGAGACATTAATTTGCAATATTAACAAAGAAAAAAAAGGAAAGATATTCATATTTTTTTTATATAGATGTTCATAATATTCCCAATAAACACATTTTCTTTATTTTAAACTTGAATAAAGAAAAAAAAACGACTAAAAAAACACGAAGATCGAGTTATATTTGAGAGTATGATTATATAACAAATTTTGATCTCAAATCTAGGAATATATAATAGCCAAAATCCTCCTAATCACAAAGAAGCTGTAATGAATTATCATTAGTATTATATTAACATACTCCCTGCGTTTTTTAAAAGTTATCGTTTTGAGATTTTAATTTTGTTTCACAAAGAATGTCGTTTAACATTTTCGATATAAATTGATTATCGAAATTCCGACTTTAACCTCACTCTTTTAATGTATTAATTGGAGAGATAATTTTTTAAAAAATATTAATGAATGATACATAAGACATTTTAACAATTTTTTTTGTCACCAGACATTTTAACAATTTTTAAAAAATATTTTTTGTCATATTTTTTAAATAGCTTAATAGTTTTGAGATTAAATTTTGGATGAAAGAACTTCTCGGAAACTACTAATTTGTTTGGAAACCACTAATTACACTTTTTGGAAACCAATAATTTGCGCAACATTTTAATATAGATGCAAAATAGTCGTGGTATATAGTTACAAGCTAGTCAAACTAAATTATATACTCATATTTTATTATAGTTGAAACAAAATATACATTTACGTTTATGATAGGCAAAAAGTTTATATAATCTAAACAAGTGGGCAATATATAGTTCTTAACTCGACGCCAAAAAATTTAGTTCCTAACTCGACGGACAAAAGTTCATAATCTTATGACGACCTACGTAAATAACTAAATATTAAATACAATATCAGAATTTTAATTTTATCATTAATATATATATATATATATATATTTTTTTTGTGATTTGCTTAGTGTTAAAAGAAGCATCATATATATAAGCAAAGAGACACTGTCACACTCTCTGTGTCTCTCTCTCTGAATCACTAGCTCCTCTTTGAATTCAATCACCACAAACTCATAATCAAAGACACAAGAACACACTTAGACACATTCATCTAAATCTGAATCCAAATCTTTCAACAGAAGCACACATCATTAATGGAGGAGAAGTGGAAGCTGTCAAAGAAAGATTCAACAGCTTTTTCTTCTTCTTCTTCCTCCTCTAAGTCAAAGCTTTCAAGAAGCATTTCAACTAATGCTTCATCCACAAAGTCACCAATATTCATAAGGAGTTCATCTACTAAATGCTCAGTGCCTTCCTCTTCATCTTCCTCTTCATTCTCAAGAAGCTTCTCAAAAAAAGAGAGAAGAGCTTCTTCTTCCTCTTCTTCTTCTTCTTCTTCTATTGCTCAGAAATATAGCAGCTTGGCTAAAGAACAGAAGGCAAGATTTTACATCATGAGAAGGTGTGTGGCTATGCTTGTTTGTTGGCATAAACATGGAGATTAATTCTTGATTTAGATCTCTCTCTTTTTTTTTTGTTTCCTTGTAATTATATCAGTTTGGTTATTGAGAGTTTCCATACAAGAGTACATTGTAAGAAGAGATTTTGATTAAAAATATTAGGGTTTCTATTATCTTTTTTTTCTTCTTTTCACTTACCTAACTTTGCATAAGCTACACAAATATATATCAACATAGACATGTGTGTATAAGTTTCATTACACAAGTCTTTACATTAGATAAGATTTGTTTCATGAAGTACATATTATTTTGTTAGGATTCAACACTGAATAGTCATTTTCAAGGTAAAAAAAGGAAGTGAAATAATTTAACAAACTCAATCTTAAATTTAATATTTCAATAAATAATATGTCATTTTTTTTGAATCTCTTGCTTCTTTAAAAATGAAAAGATTCATGATACATGTAATCTGGTCAAAGATCTAAAGCTTTTCTTTTAGTTTATTACTGATTATGAAATAAATAATGGAGTCCAGTTAATGTCAATGTGATGATGATAAAAAATATATATCAATATAATGTCATAGATCTTGCAAAAAAAAAAACAATAATGTCTGGAACTCTACTCTTATTTTGTTTTTTTCTTAGCTTTATTAATTAATAATTATTATTTTATTTTATTTTATTTTTTGTATTTTATGGCAGTATTTGGTGGCAGTATTTTTTCTGTTTGCTTTTCTGGAGTTTTGTCTCTTTGATAGAAGAAAGATTCCCTCTTAGCAAATGAAAATTCTTTAGAATCAATATTTTTCTTCCACATTTTATTTTCTTTTTATGAAAAAAACTCATGATGAAGTTACTATTTTTATGTATAAACAGTTAGGGACTTAGAAACTACTCAGCATTATTGAGCATGAGATGAAATCTATCTTTTCACTTTATTAGTGGGAAAAAGTTTTGACAATATTATGATAATAGAGAATCCAAAGAAAAGTTGTCAACGACTCCATATCTTGTCATTATCATTAAACAAAATTGTTATGATTAGTAAAAAAATATCATGAATTTCATTAATTAGACAAATTATTTATTTTGCGTCGAAACATTAGTAAATCTTGTAACTTCACTTACTTTTTACAAGAAAAAGTGGAAACTAGAAGGAAAAATAAATTGCGAAATTTAAAACGACACGAAAGTGCTAAAAGAGGAAGAGAAGAAGAAAAAGAGACACGAACTTTGAGCCAGATCAACATTTCCATTTGGCTCAGTTGTTGTTGTTGAACTTAGGCCAATCCGAAAGGATAGTGACCATCGAGATCAATTGCAGACAATCCGTAGGAAAACAATTTCAGTTGTTGTTGTTGAATTTAGAATCTCCATTGCTTTTGTTCATAGAAGTGCTTCTAACTCCGCGTGCATAAGTGTTACAAGAAAAAAAAAACAAGAACTTTGAGTCAAATCTTTAACAAAAGATAGTATTATATAACAAAAACTTTGAGCATCAATATTCCCATTTTCTCTAATATTCATGATCTTCCTCTATATAGTGTTCTTTTTGGTCAATTGGATTTTTAAAAGGCTAAGTGTCATTGTGCCTTAAGTCTACTCTCTTTTTATGTTGTGGAATTGGGCTTTTAAGTGTATTCAAAATCCCAAATCTTAACACAAATCAAAACCCATATAAAAACTGAGTGAATATGTTTACTAACCATTATAAAAGAAGCATAATAGCAAATATAGCATGTTATATTTGTTTGAATAAGATTTATGTTATAGCAAATATAACTCCAAAGGGCTTATCTCGGAGCTCAGAAAACAAAGTATGGGAGCCCTAACAGCCATATCTATCACGAAAGTCCGACATTTGGGTCTAATAGGTCATATCCGGACAGCCCATTGGCGGCTCATCATGTTATGCGAAACTCTCTTTTGGCACATAACACAACTTTAACAATCAATCAAAACCGCGAAAAAACTCAAAAAATTTCTTGCAACACCAAATACCATAAGAAAATAACTCTTCTTTTTTTTCACTATAAAGAAATATGAAAGATAGGATTGAGAAGATGCAGAATTTTTCACATTGAAATGGAAAAATTATGGAAACCTTAACAAAAAACGATTACTAGAAAAAAAAATCACAATTCTTATTGTCGGCCCATGAAACAAAACATTGGGCTTTTTCTAGGCCCATGACACTCTTAAGAAGGACACGAACTTAACTATGTTTATGTCTTAAGATCTAAAGAGATAGAGAGAGTGTGTGAGTGGACAAAACGATGTCTGCGACAACAACACCATCTCTATCTCTTTCGATTTTCAGACCAAGATTCCAAAATCCAGCTAAAACCCACCAATTATCTTCACCGTATTGGTCTGTTTCAAGGAGAAAGATCTTGTCTTTTGAAAGACAACAAGCTCCAAAAGTTCTTCTTCTCCATAAGGAAAAAACACAACAATGGAGTCTCTCTGCAACACCAGAGGAAATTACACAAGATATTGTTTCTTCTGATCCTTCTTCTTCTTCTTCTGAAGCTATTGTATCTAGTGGTGGTCAAGATGGTGTTGCTTTGATTATACAAGTGCTTCTCTTTATTGCTTTTATTGCTCTCACTGTTCTCACCATTGGCGTAAGTCTTGATCTTATCTGTTTTGATTTGATTCTCTGGTTTAGCAATTATCGAAAAACCGAACCAAACCGGTTTAAATATTTGCAGGTTGTGTACATAGGAGTGACTGAGTTTCTAGGGAAGAGGGAGAGAGAGAAGTTTGAGAAAGAAGAAGCAGAGAAGAGATCTAAGAAAAGTGGGAAGAAGAAGAATGTAACAAGAGCTAAAGCTGGACCAAGAGGTTTTGGTCAGAAGGTTGAAGATGAAGATGATATTGACATTTGATCTCTGAATGATTTTGTTCGTTTTGCAAGTCTCTGCGACATGTTTCTTGCGTACCAAGCAATTATTCCGATATGAACAACATACAACAAGATTCAAGAAAACAAAAAGAGTTTTGATGAAACAGATTTTACATAGATCTGGGAACTGTTTCTAAAAAGCATCATCATCAAACATTCTCTCTTCTACACAATTTGGCAATAACAGTAGCCACTCTCTTTTGTGTGAAGGAAACCCTAAAAAGCCTCACCATCTTTACATTCTTCTCTCTCTCTTTCTCTTACTCACTCATCAGCCTAAGAAGGGGTGTGTTTTGGTTCTATGTATAGAAGAAACCGTAAGAAACTACACAATTTTACAGAGAAAACAAACCTCTCTTTCACAAACTTCCCGCGGATTATTTCCAGTTTAGATCCTTTACCTAATTCTCGAAACGCAACTAGCAGAGAGCCATCCACCCTAGTTAAGCTGTACAAGACTTGCGGCTTTACACCATCTGAGGCTGGTTTAGGGACTGCATAGCCATTCTCCTCTCTGCGTATAATAAGTCAAATCCGCTTATATAGACATTGCAAGTCCAAAAATGTTTATATCGTATCATATATCTCGCGCAAATACTCAATAGAGCGCTTGCTGAAACATAGGAACCGTAGAAGAGAAGGAATGTGTGTACATTACCTCCAGCGGCAACAAGTTTTTCAACACGGGCAACGATATGCTTTCCGTAAGTGTATTTCTTCAAAGCGTTAAGATGCACTTTAATACGGGTTAGTATCAGCTCACGTTGTTGGTCATCGCATGTCTCCAGAACTTTTTGCACTACATAGTTTGCAAATTGATCCTTCATCATCGCCTATACGCAAAACATAAAGAGTAAGAAGAAGAAGCATATGAGCTCTTTATTTTCCGTGATAATCATCTGAAAGTATTGAGTTTGACAAACCTGAAGAGGCTCGTTTTCATCAGTTGTGCCTAGCATTTCGTTCACGAGAAATTCACGTTCCTCTGGACCTCCAAAAGTCAAGCATTTCTCAACAACGTTCGACGCAAACTTCTGCTGGCTCATCTGAACAATCTTCCCCGCTAATTCCTTGATTATCACAGTGCGCTCATCAGGCTTTCCGTGCTCCAGTACATGCTGTCCACAAGCATGCATCCATTTTGAGCAAATGGTATAAGATCGCTAAGTAGCAGAGGAAATCAATATTTTCTCCTAACCTGAACAACATAGTTTCCATACTGATCTTCGGCCAGCATACTAACAGTCGACATGATTTCTTCCATAACCTTACTCTGCGTGTCGGGGCTATGACAGTGCTCCAATACCCTCTGCACCACGAGACAGAGAGAGTTTTATATTAGAAGCATAAGATCAAGAAAAGTCTCATCTTTATTACTAAATGCAAGAACCTGAATAACACGGCACCCATATGGATGAGTGGAGAGGGTCACAATTTGACCAAAGAAAGTCGAAATAATAAACTCGATGTTTTCTTCAGGCACACATTCGATGCACTTCTGAATCACATGGTTCCCATTTTGATCGCGTACACATCGCATCACATGTCCATCAAGTTCTTTCACCATCTTTATTTTCTGGTCTAGATCAACCACCTCAATTGCCTAAAACAGTAAAGCAAAACTCTTATGTGTTCTCGAGAATGAAATATAGATTTACAGAGAAGAGTAGAATAGGTGACATTTACCTTCTGGATGACACGACAACCGTACATCTGTAAGCTAAGAGCCAAAACATTGTTAAAGAGCTTCTCAGCTAATTCTCTCCTCTGTGGCGGGAGTCCATGCTCAAAGAACTGTAGGGCGATTAGCGAATTCAGGATTCTTTCATGTAAAAATGTCTAGACCACAGAACGAGAGAGAGTAAGATTAAACATACCTTCTGAATTACATAGTTTCCGAAAACGTCAGTCATCAGGGCAAGAGCTTGTGGCATGATCTCCTCATAAACCATGCTTTTCTCATCAGTTGTTGCTGTCTCGAGTTTCTGCTGAATAAACCGGCTTCCATATTGATCCCCGCTGGTTGGCCATGTCGTAAAAACCGCAATACATTAGCTTGGGATAAAAATAAAGGTAAACAGTTTCAAGAAAATACCTGAACTCAACGACATGGCCAGCTATTTCAGAGAGTTCGAATACTCTTGTTTTGTTACTTTTGAACTCTTCAAGCAATGAAGATCCGAAGCCTTCATCAAAACTACCATCCAAGTGCCAAGAACCCATTACCCCTCCCGAATAGTTTCTTGTTGCAGAAGGATATCGCATATTAACTTCACCACGTCTCATCGGGCTACAAGGTGTTATAAGAGGGTTTTGCATGACATGATGAGCCAATGGACTACCAGGATATGACATATTAGACCCAAATGTTGGACTTCCATAATAGCTATGGCTGTTAGGGCTCCCATATTGTGATTTCTGAGCTCCGAGATAAGCCCTCTGGAGTTCAAGCATATTCATATATGAATTATCCATAAAGTTCCCGTTCATTGCAAGGTCATTAAGAAGATCAAGATAATCAGCATTTTCAGAGAACCTCGCGTACTGATGATACATTGGGTCGGCAATTTGTGACTGAAAACCAGCACCTCCTGTCATCATTCTATTGCTGACCCTGCCAAGATTTCGTGATTCGGAGAGGTTCTGACCAGAAGATACGTAACCTCCACCATGAAGTCTGGAATCCATTCCAGAATATCCCAAAGCAGATGCCGCAGAAACATTTTCGTACATTGGAGAAAAGTTACTAGTCCCAAGCTGGCTAGCCATCATAGATGCCGCAGCTGGATTTAATGCATAATTGCTCAGACCATAGCTTGGGCTGTCAAGATGCTGGTACGGACCGGGAAGTCCACCTCCACCATTGTAGGCAGATCCATGTGACCCTCTTAATTGTGAATCCCCCCAAGAACCAGTTGCCTTGTGATCAGATTTGTTTGAGAACCCGTGTTGATTGACTTCGTGATGCCCACCTTGCAGTCCAAACATGTAGTTTCTGACCTTTTCAACATCCTGCTCAGCCTGACCCCGTTCATCTAACACGCGACTACCTGACAGGTTCATGCCAGATAAAGCAGCGGCGAGATCAGAAGACTCGTTGAGACCAGATGAAACACCGTTGAACGGGCTCTGATTACTTGTGTTCCTCTTATCATTTGAACTCACTCTTCCACTCCCAATGGGAGTAAGGCAGGGACTTGGCACCCTAGCAATAACTTGTGGATCTGGAGTTCCAGTTCTAGATAAAGAAGAACCCAAAACAGCTGCATAGCTGTACGGAGTTGGCGCACCTTGTGATGCAGACGGAGACTGATTAGTTGTAGAGTCGACAGTTTCATCAAAGGCATTACGACTTGCAGGACGTGAGGGCCGCTGTGCGATGGGATGCCCAACCATGTCAGCCTGCAAAGAAGCAAATCGATCAAGTTTAAAAACAAGAATATTCAGGAGAAGTGTAGACAACACATCCAGAGTGAATTAATTGTAGCATAAGATCACTGTTTATGCTTTGAGTGACATCGCTTCCACAGATTCTAGTCTTGCAAATTCCTTATACAGTATAACAATAACCAAAATATATGCTTTGCATACCGAAACAAAAACCCTCAGAAAGACAGAACATTAACAAAGCATCGACAAAAAGAGAACCAATAGCAGAAAGCTAGTTGGATTGCAAAACTTTAAGCACCAGAAACAGGTTTCACTTTCACCAACCTGAAAGATATCAGCTAAACTCTTCTGTTTGCCTCCAAGATCCAAACCAATGAGTCCATTAGCATCCCACTCAGAAGAAGCTTTAGCTTTCTCAAGCTCAAACTCGTTCTGCTCAAAACCGGGAGGCATAGAGAACAAAGAACGACTCTCATTCACTTTTCTCCTATCCCCGATACCGTCTAACACGGTGCTACTCCCTTTAACCCTCTGAGCAACTCTCAAATCCTCCCTAGACATTAATGGAGGAGGCAACCTCGGATTCAACTTCATATTAGCATAGTAATAAGACAAGTAAGCTGGATCTTTCCTAAACTCCTCATCATTACAACCAAACCCATTTCCACCAAACTCCACAAAAGGGGTCCCACCTCCACCGCTGAAAAACCCACCGGAAGCAGAAACAGAACCGTCAACAGTCGGCGGAGCAGAGCCGCTTCTGTACAAGTTAAGCTCTCTCTCAAGCTCATCAGCTTCCTCTTGCCGTCGCTGCTGCTTCTCACCGAGCAATACTCCGATCTCTTTCTCGTAATCATCCACAAAAGATGAATCTTCGTTACCTCTAAGCATCGTTCTTCTTCTTCCAAGTTCCGGAATCATCACGATCTAAAAACAAAAAACAAAAACCCACAAAATCAATCACGAGAATCATGGACATTAACGCTAACTAAACTCGTAAAGAATCATAAAGATCAAACCTTTACATACCTCTCAATACATACAAAATCACTAAAGCTCTTTGTAAGAACTAAACCCAAAAGATCAAAACTTTTCTACTCAATTTCCATTACAGAGATTTTGTCGATGATTAAGTTCGTATTTTACTGTTGTTTTTGAAGAGGAAAAAGAACATTAACAGCGACAAGATGAGAAAGAAAGGAAAAAAAAAAAGAAAAAGCTTTACGAGGAAAATGGCGTTTTATAGTGTTGACGGAATAATCTGACGGCGATGTCAAGAACCTTAGGGTTTTTGTGCCATTTATGATTTTAACTATGGAAATTCATTTATTTAATTTCTTTTTATTTAACCAAAAAATAAGGTTCTTATCATTTAAAAAATCAAGGATATTTTTAAAAAAATTACATTTAAAACCACACTAATTGACACTCCCCCGTTTTTTAAAATTGTCGTTTTAAGGTTTTAATTTTGTTTCACAAAAAGTGTAAGTTTCGATTTTAACCTCACTGTTTTAATATATTAACTGGAGAGGTGACTTTTTTAAAAGTATTAATGAATGACACATTTTAATAGTTTTCTTAATATATGTGAAAAACGTACATTTTTACGAAACAGAAGAGTAAAAAATTGCCACTACAATTCGTAAATAAAAAATAAGTTTATTAGTTTATACTTTATAATTATAATAGCTATAAAAAAATGAAATTTAAATCGTGTATTTTACTCTTTCTATTTCGTTACAAATGATCTTTTAGAGATTTTTTTTCGTTTCATTCTAAATGATGTTTTAAAATTTGTAGACAAAAGTTTAAGTTTATTTAGATTTTAGGATTGTTTACATTCTACAGGCTTGTTGATCAAATGTAGTTTATTTAATGAAATTTTGTTGCAAAAGAGGTGGATTGAAAATTTTTAAATTGGTGTGTGGAAACCTTAAATGGTATGTATGCGGTAGATGCAATCATCTTAGAGATATTAAAGTAGAAAACATTGAATGTTTATCTGATAATAACTCTATATTTTTTTAAATTATCTTTTATTTAAATTTTTTAAATTTTATTAATTTAAACTAATTTATTATTTATCACACCCAACACTTAGCTATTGGGCAACAATAAATAAAATTCAACTTTTCATTCAAATAAACCCAATAAGAAAAATATTGAGTTATTGGGCTTTTATTACTAACACTCACACCGATTTGAAAAGATGGTCTCACAAATGGCAATTATGTGATTTAAATAAAACTCTGAGGGTAAAATCGGAAAAACATAATTAAGTGAGTCGTCTTTAGTATCTAGGGCTCGTAAACAAACACTTCTTCAAAAAAAAATCTTCGTGGAAGCAAAGCAAAAGCTCTGAAGCTTTTCGATCTTCGACTCTCGTAGAGAAGAAGAAGTGTTTTCTCAAAACCCTAAAAGATGTCAGGCGGCTTCTTCCGAGTGAGTTTTCTCGATCATCTTCTTCCTTTTTCTTCTCCTCCTTTATATTGATGCTTCGTCTTCTAGATCCGGATCGATTCAATTTCAGATTTCTCCAGCTTTCTTTTAAGCTCAGTTTCAATTACGCTCTGATTCTTCTTCGTTTTTTTGGAGATTGTAGGGTACATCTGCTGAACAAGATACTCGTTTCTCTAACAAGCAAGCCAAATTGATGAAAAGCCAAAAGTTCGCTCCGGAGTTGGAGAATCTGGTGAGTTTTTGCATCGAAGTTCTTTGTTCTGTATCAGATTTGGTTTATGTGTTTGAGTATAGACTCGTAGTTTATGTTCTCTGCTTTTGCTTTTGGTGTTAGGTGGATGTGACCAAAGTTAAGATGGATGTTATGAAACCTTGGATTGCGACTAGAGTCACTGAGCTTCTTGGTTTTGAAGATGAAGTTCTAATCAACTTTATTTATGGTCTGCTTGATGGGAAGGTAGTGAATGGTAAAGAGATTCAGATATCACTAACTGGATTCATGGAGAAAAATACTGGAAAGTTCATGAAAGAACTTTGGACACTTCTTCTAAGCGCACAGAATAACGCAAGCGGTGTTCCGCAGCAGTTTTTAGATGCTAAAGAAGCTGAAACAAAGAAGATAAAGGTATTTTGAAGTTAAAAAAGTTGATGATGAATGACTTCTTTTATCTCCTGTCATCTCATGACTTTATTTTCCCTTTCGTTCGCAGGAAAAAGCGATAGAAAACGCAGATCAGTTAGCAAATGAGATAGGGAGGAGGAGGAGGGAAGGAGAAATTAAGAGCCTTGAGCAGGATATGCTGAGGAAAAGAGTAAGGCTAACTTATTCATGCTAGAGTTTCGGTCTCTATGGTTTTCTGGTTTTAACATCCACATGTTCTTTCCCCTGTTATTCAGATAGCTTCTGCAATTATTAGGGGTTTATGTGCTTTACCTCAAACTACTGTAGGACAGTGGCGTTGAAAAGGTGGCAAATGGCATGGATACAAAATCTCCGAGAGAGCGCCCAGAAGATGAGAAGAATGGCGTAAAAGAAAGGAGAAGGTGGAGTTCTCGTTATACCTAAGTTTTCATTACGTATCTTGTGTAGTCTTATTTATTGAAATTAGATAGAGCACCTCCAATTTATATTCATCACTGTATGCCCTTGTGTTCTTTATCGTGTCGTGTCATACTATTGATCAAGTCCATCTTCTGTTAGCAGTTTTGACATTTTTTCCCTGATGCAGGGATCTAATATCTCCTCATCGAAGTGATGGATCCCGTTCCCGGTCGATCAGCCGAACAAATTCAGGGTCCAGAAGTTATTCTGGGTATGTGCCTTCCGTAATAATCTTTCTAAATCCAAAGATTTTGTAGCCTCTGTCTTTCAAGTCGTTAGTTCTGTATCTATTTATTTTTTTTGTAAATCCTAGTGCCGTTTTGCTAATGGCTGATCTACCTGTACAACAGTCAACGGAAATCGAGGAGCATGTCTCGATCATCAGATGCCTCAATCTCACCCACAAGACGTAGATCATCTTATTCAAGGCGTAGATCCAGGTCACGTTCCTTGCGTAGGTCCATATCTCCTCGACGACGTAGGATACATTCTCCTTACGGAAGCAGGTCACGGTCACCTATTAGACGTGAGAGACGCCGTCAATCACCACCCCCTTCAAGGCGTCGCAGGTCTCCATCACCCTTTAGGAGGCGCAGGTCACCATCCCCGCTTGCTAGGAGGCGCAGGTCACCATCCCCGCTTGCTAGGAGGCGCAGGTCACCATCACCGCCTGCTAGACGGCATAGGTCACCACCTCTTAGGCCACGCAGGTCACCATCACCGCCTGCTAGACGTCGAGGGTCTCCATCCCCCTATAGGCGACGTAGATCTCCTTCACCGTCAGCTAGACGGCTCAGGTCTCCATCTCCACTCTATAGCCGTAACAAATCACGGTCACCACCAGCTAAGCAAGGAAGGTCCGACTCACGGTCGCCAGTGGCTAGGCGCAGGGCGCCTGTTGGACAAAGGTTGCCTTCACCTCCTGCTGGGCCAAGATTGCCTTCACCACCTGCTGTGCAAAGATTGCCTTCACCTCCCCCTAGACGTGCAGGATCACCTTCACCAATTAGAATAGGAAGACCTCGTTCAGAGAACAAACTTGAATCACAATCACCAGGTTCACTGTCACCTGCTAGAAGACGCAGTTCACTGACACCTGCCAAAGAGCGAGGATCCCTATCACCCGCAGGCCATCCTGAAGCAGACTCTCCTTATGTCAAACAGGATGGATCTCTATCACCTGTTAGAGGTCGAGGTAGATCTCCTCCTTCCTTTCGACATCAGAAAGCGCGATCTCCTCCTTCCTCTCGACATCAGAAAGCGCGATCTCCTGTACGACACAGGTCACAATCACCTGCCTACCGGCGAAGTCGAAGATTTCCATCTGCTTCACGATCACCTGATGACAACCGTCGGAGACGATCTCCATCTTGGAACAGATCTGTGTCTAGGTCGGCCTCACCTCCTGTCCGTCGTAGATCTCCTTCATTAAATGGAAGAAAACAGCGAAGGGACAGAAGATCTCCATCTGAAGAGCGAGACAGGTACACACCCCTTCATTACTCCATTTACCACTTTATTTTGTGTAAAATGCCTTTTGACATAAGGTGCTATAATCAGTTTTAAGTTGCTTATGGACTCTTCTTATCAACAATTTATAACTCCTTAACCATCGGTCTGCTTTCGTATTGCTTACAGAGAGAACAGGGATGAGAAATCCAATCTGTCAAACAAAACTTCAGTGCAATCACCTGACTCTGACAAGAGGAAACAGTTAGCAGAGAAACCGCAAGAAGTTGAAAAGGGGCAAGAAAGAAAGAGGTGCTTTGTGGTTTCTTTTTTCCTTTCTCCATATTATATGCATTGGTCTTTAGATTTCATGGTCTGTTTAACGTTTGCTTATTCAACTTCTTAACAGTGAAAAGTTGTCAGAGAGGCGTTCTGGTGATAGAATCCGCGGTTCACATATGTCCCCAGTTTCGCATAAGGACTCCGTTAGAGCAGATTATTCAGAAGGAAAAAGTCGGCTTCTTGCTCATAAAGCGAAAGACAGTGAGCTGGTTGAGAAAGAGGATAACAGCGACCCCAACCTTTCTTCTGATTCTAAGGAAAGCAGCAGACATCGAACAAAGGATAAAAAGGGAAGAAAACATAAAAGGTCTGATAGGGAAGAAGTTTCCTCAGATGATAATGGCAGTTCTGATTCTGACCTAGAAGATAGGAAGGAGGCTAAAAGGAGGAGGAAGGAAGAAAAGAAAACAAGAAAGGAGGAGAAGAATCGCAGGCGAGAGGAGAGACGCCGGAAAAGAGAAGAACGTCGTAGTGAGAAGCTAAAACATAAGAACCGAGAGCATTCTGATTCTTCAGAGGGCGAAGCCAAGACCCATGACAAGAATAAAAAACCAGAGGAGTCAGATCCGAAGAGGCTTGAGATTGAGCTGCGAAACAAAGCACTCGAGTCATTGAAAGCAAAGAAGGGAATCAACCACTAAATCCTCTATATCCTATCCAGCGTTATTCGAACATCGTCTTTTAAAATACATTGCCTTGCTTGTTTGATCTTCTATGTGGTGCTTCTTCTTATTACATGTTTCAAACTTTCTTATGTAAGTCTGTTTGTTGTTGGCAGCAAAAAAGTTGGACAAAGTGACAATTTCTCAGCTGCTATTCTTGAGTGCAGACCATTAATGGCTTGATCTTCTGGTAATAGTTTCTTGCATTGAGATTGTTTGGGTCTTCTTCTTTTAGATTTGAGTTTGGGTTTGATAGTGTCAACTACTGGAGACTTTGTTTAGGACAAGTGCTATTTTGCAGATCCTCTTGTCTTATTCAGGTGAAGAACAATGATGCTTTCGTCTACTGTTTAACCATCTTCTGTGTAGATTTGTTTCTTAATACAATTTATCAGAAGCAATTCTATCTTACAGTATATGATACCATTAATAGGTTTCACATCATGCATTGGTCCAATCTTTATTTATTCACTGCCGGAATCGTAAACGTTTCAGTACGCAGTCTCCTTTTAACACTCCCCCAAAAGAGGTAGTCGTCATGACGGTTCAGTTCAGTTCCATCGAGATACATTCTTTATCCTTGGTCTAGCGTCCGCAGATCGGTTTGCACAAAGAAGTGCGGTTTTAAGAACCGCTAACACTTCTCTAGCCACCAATTCCTCTCTGTTGATTCTCGGGTCACATCTCTCTAACAATTCACTAAACTGATCTCCTCTGGTGGTTTCGTCGCCTCTATGGCCTTCCCTCCATCATCAACACCCCAAACGCGAAAACATCCGTATCACTTGTAACTTAGCCCGTCTCCACTAGTTCAGGCCTGTCGCGCTGTGCCTGCTTCCTTCTCCATAGTCTCCGAGTCGAGAGTTTAGCTCTTGGTCTAAACTCTCTCTTGTGCCATCTTACTATTTTTTTTTGTCGGTAATTCGAGTCACAACGAGTCGACCAGATAATCCTCAACCGCCCAATCTTACTATTATCTCTACATAATTGGATCAATATAAAAAATCTTACAATTGCAATCATTGGAGATATGGGCCTATTTATATTCCAAGCCCATAAGATATCGGCCCAAGTGTATCCCCTTAATGCATCATCCTCTCTCTCTCTCAAACATTTTCTTCAATCAATCTCTCATCAACAACCACTCACTCCTCTACAGATATGGAATCAATCGGAGTCTTGATGATGTGCCCCATGTCCTCCTACCTCGAGAACGAGCTTCAAAAGCGTTTCAACCTCCTTCGCTTCTGGAATTTTCCCGATAAATCCACTTTCCTAGAAACTCACCGGAGCTCCATCCGCGCCGTCGTTGGGAATGCTTCTGCCGGCGCCGATGCTCAGCTCATCAATAATCTCCCAAAGCTTGAGATTGTCTCCAGCTTCAGCGTCGGTCTTGACAAGATCGATTTAGTCAAATGTAAAGAGAAAGGGATCCGCGTCACCAACACTCCCGATGTTCTCACCGAAGACGTCGCAGATCTCGCTATTGGCCTTATCCTTGCTCTCCTCCGTCGCCTTTGTGTTTGCGATCGCTACGTTAGGAGCGGAAAATGGAAGTCCGGTGACTTCCAGCTCACTACTAAGGTCTCCTCCTTACTCTACTCTCCACATAGTAATTGATAGTTGCATCGTATTCCTCTGATTTGAGAAATGCGAGAATGAATTTGATGGTTGTGTAGTTGACAACGTAGCTTGTTTGATCTCAATGAGAAGGGTCTCTCTTGTCTTTGAATTCACTTCTTGTGTTGAATTTAGCCACGGAAAGATGAATTTGATGGTTGTGTAGTAGACACCGTAGCTTGTTTGATCAATGAGAAGGGTCTCTCTTGTCTTTGAATTCACTTCTTGTGTTGAATTTAGAAGTCGACTTATCCACAGAAAGATGAATTTGATGGTTGTATAGTAGACACTGTAGCTTGTTTGATCTCAATGAGAAGGGTCTCTCATGTCTTTGAATTCACTTCTTGTATTAAATTTAGAAGTCGTCTTATCAACCGAAAGATGAATTTGATGGTTGTATAGTAGACACCGTAGCTTGTTTGATCTCAATGAGAAGGGTCTCTCATGTCTTTGAATTCATTTCTTGTGTTGAATTTAGAAGTCGCCTTATCTACCGGAAGATGAATTTGATGGTTGTGTAGTAGATACCGTAGTTTGTTAGATCAATGAGAAGGGTCTCTCATGTATTAACCTGCTATTGAGTCTTACAGTTTGTACCTATGAGCTCTCCTTAATTTTGATCTCTGCCCGGAAACTGAGAATCCTTTCTTTATTGATTCAGTTTAGTGGAAAGTCGGTTGGCATCATTGGTCTAGGTAGAATTGGGACTGCCATCGCGAAGAGGGCGGAAGCGTTTAGCTGCCCAATCAATTACTACTCCAGAACAGTAAAGGCTGATGTAAGCTACAAGTACTTTCCGACAGTGGTTGAGCTTGCTAAAAACTCAGACATACTCGTGGTGGCATGCCCATTGACGGATGAGACTAGACACATTGTGAACCGGCAGGTGATTGATGCTTTAGGAGCAAAAGGTGTGCTGATAAACATAGGGCGTGGACCACATGTTGATGAGCAAGAGCTTGTAAAAGCTTTAACAGAAGGACGGCTAGGTGGGGCTGCGTTGGACGTGTTTGAGCAGGAGCCACATGTGCCCGAGGAGCTCTTTGGCCTTGAAAACGTTGTTCTGCTCCCGCACGTTGGGAGTGGCACCGTGGAGACACGGAATGCCATGGCCGATCTTGTGGTGGGTAACTTAGAAGCCCACTTTTCTGGCAAGTCGCTTCTAACTCCGGTGGTCTGACACTCGGGATTTGAAGGGCTTTTGTGTTGATAAACTAATGGATGGATATCATTGTTGTTTGTACAATGATGCTTTTGGCTACGGTTTAACCATCTTATGTGATCCTACTTTGAGATATTTGTTTCTTAAAACGTTTATTAGAAGCAAATATCTTACAGTATATGATACAATCCATAGAATTCACATCATGCAATGGTCCAATCTCACACTGACGAAAACGCAAACGCTTCAATACAACTTTAACGAGTCAGTCGTTTTCGGTCTCCTTCTTTCTACACTCCCCAGAAGAGGTAGTCGTCATGAGGGAGACGTTCAGTTCCATCGAGATACCGATACACGTTCTTTATCATTGGTCTAGCTTCCGCGGATCGGTTTGCACAAAGAAGTGCGGTTTTAAAAACCGCCAACACTTCTCTAGCCACCAATTGCTCTCTATCGATTCTCTGGTCGCATCTCTGTAACAAATCTCCTTTCTTGAAACCTTGAAGCACCCAATTCACTAAACTGATCTCCTCTGGTGGTTTCGTCGGCTCTATGGCTTTCCTTCCACACACAATCTCCATCATCAACACTCCAAACGCGAAAACATCCGTATCACGTGTAACTTTGCCTGTCTCCACTAGTTCCGGCGCCACATGACCCGTCGCGCTGTGCCTGTTTCCTCCTTGTCCATAGTCTCCTAGTCGAGAGTTTAGCTCTTCGTCTAAGAGTACGTTGCTCGCTTTGACGTTTCCATGAATCAAAGGTCTTTGCCCATCACCATGAAGGTATTGTAGTGCTGATGCAATCCCTTTGATGATGCAGAACCGGTCTGACCAGGTAAGAACCGGTCGATCGTTGCTGAATAAGAACCGATCTAGGCTTCCGTTGGGGACATACTCGTAAACAAGACAAATCTCATTTCCTTTTGTGCAGTATCCTAGAAGATTAACAAGGTTTCTTTGTCTTATCTTCGAGATGGTATCCATTTCGGCTATTAGGGTTGTCTTTTCTTGCGTTGTAGTGCAAGTAACGCGCTTCACAGCGATTATCTCGATAGGAGGAAGCTGCCCTTTATAGAAACTCCCGGAGTTTCCCTCTCCCAAAAGCTTAGACCTTTCGAAACCTCCGGTTGCGCTGGAAATCCTCTGGTGAGAGAATTTCCGCGCGCCTCCGGTAAAGATTTCCCTTCTCCGGAAACCCCAAACTCCTAATAAGATTAGTATTATGAGTCCAATTGTTGCTGATGCAGCGAAGATCGCGATTAGCTTCGTGTTGTTCGAACCCTTTTTGACTGTAACCGGTGGATTCGGAGATGGAGGCAATGGAGACGGCGGATGGGGAACAGAAGGAAGCTTTGTTATGTCGAAGTCCGATGCTTTTCCGTCGATACTAAAGCTCCAGCCTAGAACAAAATGTGAGCTAGTGATAGTTCCCGTGGCTGCGGAGAATCCAACATAATGTTCTTCGGATAAAATCCCGGAAAGATTCAGCCTTCTCGAGAGAAGAGGAGAGTTCGGTTTCGGACGATCTAGAGGAGCCAATGTGACATTAAGCATCAACTCCGTCGCGTTGTATTCGATCCAAACTCTAATCCGATCCCCACTTGCTAGCTTCAAGCTTACGTTCTTCGCCTCTCGGTCATCAAAATATGCAGCCGGGGTCGATTCAACGGAGATTACCCCGTTAAGGTCAATACCGACATGGTTATCATTGATATCGTTCAACTCAACTGCTTGCACGGTATCGAATTCAACCGCGAGGATGCGATTCAAGGAGTTTCCATTGTTAGATGTGTTGAAGAGACCAAGATAGTTGCTAGGAAGGGCTCCGGAAAAGTCCATGGAGGGCGAAATAACGAAAGCAAACCCGTGGCCGGGCGCACCGGGTCCTGAAGTGATTGCAAAGACGAAGCTTGTGGAGAAAGAAATCGAATTCGAGGAGTTAGGGTTCGTGAAAGGAAAGGGAAAGCCATGGAAAGCTTGACCTGTTTGTCTCATGGAAGTATTCGTAAGCTCCAAGAGACCATTGGGATGGACTTTGGAGGAGCCAAACTTCAAGAGATTAGCTTCAAGGAAGCCATGGTTAAGAAACCTAGTTTCTCGCTGACTTGAGACGCAAGAAAGAATGTGTAATAGAAAGATTATTGATAGAGCTATGGATTTGGATGTAATAGCCATTGATGGTTTTTAGAGTTTGATGTTAGTTTTGTTCATTGCAATCTCTTTTTTTTGTAGTTGCAAGAAAGTGAGACATGTTCTTATTCAAACTTTTTTTTTTGTTTATACGAAGAAGCTAAAGAAATTTCAGGTGAGTATTGAGTATTGACTTTTTTTTGTTAATTGCTAAATAACCTTTTTAGTAACATTTTTTTTTGTTAAATAAAAGGCTAAATCCAGGTCGATAACGAAGTAGATCTAACCTCTGGGTGTAAGGCCAGTCCACGGATAGACTCCTTCACTGAGTATTCAAATAGATCGAAAGCAATAATCCATATCCGAGTGAATGAGCATAGACATCGTGAGGTAATTTCCTCTGGCAGGGTTTGAACTCACAATCTAATCCCAGAAAACAGTCCGTCCTTACCATAAAGACACTGTGTTCCGCTCTTTTTAGTAACATTCTTGAAAATTTCTTTCTGACTTGCCTTCAAAATTCCTTTTTAATAAAACTAATTGCAAATTATAGTATATATGACTACAATTTTTAGGCAGTAACAATATTAGATATTAATGAAGAAAGTCATCTTTTAGCATTTAGGATCAATAGTTTTTTTAATTTTGTTTGACTCGTCTAAAAGGAACATTTTAGTAGCCACTATCCGATATAAAAATATATGAACATTTCTTTGAAGAGCTAAACAATGAAGTTTAATATTCGTATAAAAATGTATACCAAAAATAAATATTACAAAGAAATACACTAAAACTAAGAAATTCAATTTGAAGATGAAGACTTGACCATTCAAGTCTTAGTATTGTTTCTCATCGAAAAATTGCGAAATTTAGTGGCAATATTAAATATAAACTACAAAAGCAAGAGAAGTTTTCATGCAAAGTATATATATGTAGATGTAGTTTACATGAACTTCAATAGAGTGTATAAACAAACAATCTCATCTTTCATTAAGAAAATATAAGTATTTAGCACTAAGTCATATATACATATTTGGTATTTGCTTACCTTTTCTAGTTTTCTTTTAACAATACAAACTCATTAATGTACAATGACTAACAAACATTATTTAGAGCATGTTTAACGTAGGGCTCTTGAATTTATTCGCAACAGATTCAGTGCATATGTGTCTTCCTTTTATTGGATACACAAAATTATAAAAAAAATATGGATATAAAAGTTAAAATAATGATATTTTTTTCTTTAAAGAACCAAATGAGTTTTTAAGCGTTGAGGATGCTCTAAGATATGAGATAGATGAATTATTTTAAATAATACTAACTTTTTTGAAAGATTTGCCCGTTAAAAAATTATCTTTCTAATTGTTTCTTAAAATTTGTAATAGCAACATTAATAATTTAGACGATAAAATAAAAAGCTTTTCCGAAAGAGTACTAAGATCATTAAACGACCAAAAATATTTTTCTTGTTTGAAAGTTCTAGTACTCATTTAAGTTCAGTAATGGAAAGCAAGAAAATAAAGTGGCTGCTTTAGCTTTAGCTTTAACTTTTAAAAAAAAAAATTAAATTTGGTGCTTATATGCATTTGAAAGAGAATCTAAAACGTGGACGGTTTACATAATTTCTCAACCACTTGTAATTTCAGTTTGTCTCTTCTGAAAAATACAAACGAGCAGGTGTTAGCTTGGGACCTACCTCTAACTTTAGATTATATTACTCATGCTTTTCTCACTTATACAATCTATCATACTCAATGATTCACACTTATTTATTGGTCCAAATACATTATATATGCATATAATCAGTGACATTTTTAGTCATCTAAAGAAGAAAATGGATAAAAGATGGAGTCTTGAAGGCATGACTGCTCTTGTAACTGGTGGAGCTAGTGGACTCGGGTTAGTATCTTCTTACTCTCTATCTATAACATGTTTCAAGATATAACCCATTGTTCTACTTTAGTTTAAGATGTTAATAAACATTTTTTTTATATGGTGTAATGTTTTAGGCATGCCATAGTAGAGGAACTAGCTAGTTTTGGAGCTAAGATCCATGTATGTGACATATCCAAAACTCTGCTTGATCAAAGTATATACAAATGGGAGAAGAAAGGGTTTCAAGTGAGTGGTTCGGTTTGTGATGTAACCGCTCGTCTTGAGAGAGAATCACTTATGGAGACCGTCTCAACGATGTTCGATGGGAAGCTCAATATACTTGTAAGCTAATCTTACTTAAAAGAAAACTAAACATGTTTATATATGAATAGTTTGTTACTTGTATATGTGTATAGGTGAACAATGTTGGTGGACTTCGCTTAAAACCAACCACAGAGTATGAAGTAGACGATTTCTCGTTTCATATTTCAACAAACTTAGAATCTGCTTATCATCTTAGCCAACTCTCACATCATCTCCTAAAGGCTTCTGGATTTGGAAGTATTGTGTTTATTTCATCTATCGCAGGGGTTGTATCTTGTGGTTGTGGATCCAATCTCTATGGTTTAACCAAAGGTAAAAATATATTCAGTGACGGATCTAGAAACTATTTTCATCTTGGATATAAATAATACTCCTTTCGTTTCATTATAAATGATCTTTTAGAGAGTTTCTTTTAGGGAGTTTCTTCGTCTTAGTGTAAGTGATGTTTTCAAGTTTTTATACAAAAATTTAAAGAAAATAAAGTGAAATCCGTGACACCCAAAACGAGAAATGTTCTCAATCTCCATCATAAGAAAGTAATATGGAGATTTAGAATATTTTTGGATTTGGGTTTCACGGACTTCAGTTCATAGATACCTTTTAGAATATTTTACGGTTTGGATTTCACTTTATAGAGAAACCATATATTATCTTTTTATTGTGTGTGTATGTACAGGAGCTATGAATCAGCTAGCAAAAAACTTGGCGTGTGAGTGGGCAAAAGATAACATAAGATCCAATGCTGTTGCTCCTAATTTTGTCCACACTACTTTAACTCAATATGTAAACAATACACAACTCCAACATTTTTTTTTTTTGGGTTTTTATGTAATTACACAAGTAACACCAATGCATGCAGTACTTATTTTAGAATCTTGTCAATAATCAGTTCTTCGAAGACGCCGGTTTTCGTGAGAGTTTAGCCAGCAGAACTCCACTTGGTCGCGCCGGAGAACCAAAAGAAGTTGCATCACTTGTGGCTTTTCTATGTCTACCGGCAGCTTCATATATTACCGGTCAGACCATTTGTGTTGATGGAGGTATCACTGTTAATGGCTTCTCCTATCAACCAGAGCCTTGAGCCGACACTTGTGTTTGTTGGTCTCATCAAGAACGTACGTCCTGGTTTGTAGGAAGTGTAACCCATTGTCTTATTTCAGTTAAGTAATATGTACTTTGCTTCTAAATATGTATGTTCTAGGAGCTATGCTTACATCTAATCCGTTCAAGAGAATCAAATAAATAAAGTCATGTGTGTTCGTTTATTCATTTAGATGGTTTATGTGGATGAGCATATGACATCATGTTCTTTTAATTGTAAAAGTGAACATCATCTAGATGAACCATCTGAATGAATTTTAAAAATAGTTTGGATGAATCATATAGATAAAAAATATGAACGAAAAATGAACATGATCTAAATAAAATAATATATATTATGTTCTGTTTTTATATATTTTTGTTCATACTGTTCTTGTTTTTATTTAAGTTGTCTCTTAGACTATCTATATTGGTTACGAAATTCAACTTCCACTAAATTTTTACACTTTACAATAGTTTTGTTTAATAAAATTCAACATCATATTCTATCATTTTGCAATTAATTTAATTAAAATCATGATTATTAAACATTTTTTTCTTTTTATGTTATATTTTAATTTTTTTTACAAGTAATAAAATAAAAATGTGGATAATCATTAAATTTTTTTTTTTGTGCACAAAAAAAATCATTAAATTTTTTCCTTTTTTAAATTTTCATATTATTAAAAGTTTCAAAGAAACTTAAAATTGTATTACAATAGACTAATAAACATAAAACACAACTAATAAAATTACACATAAATTAATTACTACAATAGATACAACTCATAAATAATAAAATATTATTTTGGGGTCTATTTCAGGAAAAAATATTTACGAGAATAAACAAGAGTTAGGGTAGGATGATAGAAAATTATGGTAGAAATATAATTCTTTTGTATCAAAATTAGATGAACTAAGTCTCTATTTATAGAGTAATTTTTTTATGAATTTTGTTATAAAAAATGAAATAATAAATTAATTTATTCATAAGTAATTGTTGTTGAGTAATTGAAATAACAAAAAAAAAGTTCAAAATCTTCAAATCCAATTAAAACAAGACACAACACACAAAGAGATCCATTTTTTTTTATTCAACGGGATGAATCCAAATGTACATTCAACAACTTCATTGTTTTGGTTTTTTTTCAACCGTTGGAAAAATGTTTTCAACACATCCAATGTACATGTTCTTATGTGTAAAAGTAATTGAAAAGAAGTTTTGGTTGCCAATTTTGAATACTACTAAATGTCTTATTTTTCTTGGGACTAGACCATTAACTTAGATATTTATGTTATATTGCCTCACCTAGCATTTCAACCACATATATGCTCAATTAATTCAAACTTAATCCAAACTCATTGTGTATGTATACAATCTCTCGCATTTCAAGTCATTGATAGTCTTATATACAAAGAGAGAAATGGATAAAAGATGGAGTCTTCAAGGTATGACTGCTCTTGTTACCGGTGGTGCAAGTGGAATCGGGTTCGTTTTTCTTCTCTGTTCTACCTCTTTTAACTCTTTTTATGCTTTGATTTAACATCTCGAAAAGTTTAAGTTTCAAGAAAATTATGGGGGTGATTGGTAATTGGTTGTAGGGACTTTAATTTTTTATAAATTCTTTAAAATTAAAAATTCTCCAATCACACTTTAACATCATAACAGTCCTAAAAGCACTCTTTAATTATCTCACAGTTTATTTCTCTCTTTTTCTTTTTCCGATGTTGTTTTCTCTTAAAGTCATTAATATGTGACTTTATTTTTCTTAAAAAAAATTACAGCTAATATTTTAAAGTAAAAGTTTTAACATTAAATTTTAGTTTTAAAGTCATTACAGTAACCGGTTATAGTTCAAACCAATCATCCCCTACGTTTCTTAAGTGTTTAGATATGCCATAGTTGAGGAGTTAGCTAGTTTTGGTGCAAAAGTCCATGTATGTGGCATATCCGAAAGTTCGCTTAATCAAAGTTTAAGCGCATGGGAGAAGAAAGGGTTTCAAGTAAGTGGCTCACTTTGTGATGTAACCTCTCGTCCCGAGAGAGAAACGTTGATACAAACAGTCTCCTCGTTGTTCGATGGCAAACTCAACATTCTTGTAAGTAACAAAAACGAAAGCATATTCGTTGATAAAAACCAATTGACAATAAGTGGACTGAGATATTTTCCATCATATTTTTGATGTGAGATATTTTTCGCAAAATCTTGTTTTTGTTCGACATAGGTAAATAACGTGGGAGTACTTCGCGGGAAGCCAACAATAGAGTATGTAGAAGACGACTTCGCTTTTCATATATCAATAAACTTGGAAGCTGCTTACCATTTTTGCCAGCTTTCACATCCTCTCCTAAAGGCTTCAGGCTATGGAAGCATCGTCTTCATGTCTTCTGTCGCGGGGATTTTGGCATCTAACGTTGGATCTATTTATGGTCTAACGAAAGGTTTAACTAAAGCTAATACTACATGTACTAATCATCAAGGATGTTCTTCTTTTTTTGGTTGACTTCTTATACAAATCTTTTTAACAGGAGCTTTGAATCAGCTAGCAAGAAATTTAGCTTGTGAATGGGCGAAAGACGGCATAAGAGCCAACGCTATTGCGCCTAGTGCTATCAAGACTCCTCAGTCTCAACCTGTAATTCAAAAATGACAATTTCTTTTGGTGAATATAACAACTTCTAATCCATCTAATCATCTCTCAATCTTTTGTTTTCTTTTAAGCTTCTTGATATGGTCGGTTTTAAGGAGGGATTGTTCGGTAGAACTCCACTTGGTCGCGCTGGAGAACCGAATGAAGTTGCATCACTAGTGGTCTTCTTGTGTCTACCCGCGGCTTCTTACATTACAGGTCAAACCATTTGTGTTGATGGAGGCTTCACGGTTAATGGTTTCTCCTATCAACCACAAGCTTGAGAATGGCCTTGGCGTTATATTTCTTTAGTAGTCTACAACTCTCAATGTTCTCTCTCTAATAAAAAAAACTTTTATGTTATAAGTGTGTGTAAGAAAAAATAATACGAGTTCACAATTACACTGTGATTCTGTGAACATGCTAATCTTGCTTAAATACAAGATTTGATTTTCATTTTTTTTTTGTAATAATGTGAAGATTTTATAACCTTTTCGATTTTCGACAGTTACAATCTTATAGAGATATATACAAGTAGCGGAAAAATAGAGCAACCTACGACAACTACGAAATACAAATTGTAAAACATGCATCCTTTTACCATTTACTATTCTGATTAGTGACTTGAAAACTCTAGAAAGCGAGATTGTCACAACATTTATATGGTCCATTACACGCTCAAGTAACAGATACGACACTTTTGATACACTCCCGCATGTTTAGGTTTACACATATGAAACATGAAGTTTTTCGTTGGACTGGATATCCACGAGGTGCGCACATAATCGAAAATCTTATCGGACCTAAACGAAAGCATTTCTCGGTTACCATATTAGTAAGCGTAGGTCGAATTCAGATCCAAAAGCTAGCTCAAAAGCGGAGAATTGTCGCAACGTTTACCGATGTGAGAATTTTGATAATCACTAACGAGCCGAACCATCACTAATGCCGGTTTGGGGATTTCCCAAATAAGAGCAACATATTGTCCAAAAGAAAAGAATAATAACAATTTACAAAAAAAAAAAAAAAAGACCAGGTATTAGCTAGCATTAGAAATGAGTATATTAATTAAAAAACTATTGAGGAATATTCAAATTTTCACGTTTTTTAAAAGAAATATTTGTAAATACCAAATAATCGAGTAGTGATCTTTATCAGAATATTGCACACGATGCACGCAAATTTTTAGATGGCTGTTTTTTGGCGACTTTGAATGATTTTATTCTTATTTTATTGGATATTTAATTTAACATGTGAATTTCTTTGGTAATATGCTATCATTTGTGTCACAGTCTAATATAAAATGGAGGTTAGAGTTTATAATTTTGAATTAAGGTTTATTAGAAATGCCATTTAAAAAAAAACGATATTCAAATAAGAAAAATATGAACCCAAGAAAAGCATCCTTCCTAACATTTAAATTGAAAATAAATTTAGCATATGAGATATTTATTTTGCATTTTTCTTATTTACTTATTTATCTTTACCCAATTGCCTTTATTGTAATTCTCTCCTTTGTTTTTCTAATTGATGCTTCTTCCACTTTGCCTCGATTGATATTTTTTGTTTGTTAAACTGTCTCAATATATGTTATGTGGCATTTACTTAACTCAATGTTTTTTTTGTCATTTACTTAACTCAATGTCTTTTTAATTGCAGCTTAATGACATCAACATTATTTTGTAATTTACTTAACTAAGGCAGTTTTCAAATACGATGTTTAATGCCACTAGTAAAAAAAATGTGGTATAACCACGAAAAAACGTGGTTATAGGATCATAATTTTTTTTTCGTGGCTAAATCGTGGCAAAATCATTCATATAGCTACGATTAGCCACAAAAAAAAAATCACGATTCTATAGTCACGAAATCAGTCATATGACTTCAACATTATTTCCATTTAGTTTCAGTACTTTTTTAAAAAAATTATTGCTTAATGAAGATCTTCAAAAGTTATTTTAATCATTTATCTGATTTAGTCTTTTTTATTAATTGGTGCTTAATTAATGTCTTCACCGTTAATCACATGCATGAAGAAGCATCGTTAGCCAATAATAATTTGTACATCACATGCATGTAGAAGCATCGTTAGCCAATAGTATTTTATCATAAAATATTTCAACAAAAGCAGAACAATGGGTTATATAAACCATCTCGCCTAGTATATGCTAATCACAAGCCTAAAAAAAACAAAAGGATAATGGATAAAAGATGGAGTCTTGAAGGCATGACTGCTCTTGTAACTGGTGGAGCTAGTGGACTCGGGTTAGTCTTTTTACTCTCTAGCTATAACATGTTTCTATATATTTATATATATAACTCATGTTCTACTTTTGCTTTAAGATGTAACTAAAACATTTCTAATGTTTTAGGCATGCCATGGTCGAGGAGCTAGCCAGTTTTGGAGCTAGAATCCATGTATGTGACATATCTGAAACACTGCTTAAACAAAGTTTAAAAGAATGGGATAAGAAAGGGTTTCAAGTGAGTGGCTCACTTTGTGATGTAACCTCTCGTCCCGAGAGAGAAACACTTATGCAAACCGTCTCAACGATGTTTGATGGCAAGTTGAACATTCTTGTAAGTAAACTAATTTTCGGTTTTTTTGTTAAATGTTGGAGAAAAGATCACTCATCACAAAACTAAGAAGAGACTTAAGTAATATATAAGTGGTAGCACGGGTCAATCTACTCGTTGTCAATTAGTTTGTTCAGTACTTCTAATTTTTGTTCAACATATATATAGGTGAACAATGTTGGCGGAACTCGCTTAAAACCAACAATAGAGTATACGGCAGACGATTTCTCGTTCCATATTTCAACGAATGTAGAATCTGCTTATCATCTTAGCCAACTTTCACATCCACTCCTAAAGGCTTCTGGATATGGAAGCATTATCTTTGTTTCCTCTGTTGGAGGGGTTGTATCTATGGATTGTGGATCCATCTATGGTTTAACCAAAGGTATAATATAAACTAACTAATCAATAGAGAGAGTTTCGATAAATCAATAAGTTTTTTCGATCCTAAATTAATATTTTGATCTAAGTAATCTCTCTATAAATTATTACTTCTCTAACTTATAAAAATATTTTCATCCTAACAATATTAATTTATAGCGGTTTTACTGTAGATATCTCGTACTTAATCGGTTTACTTTGTGTGTGTAAATGTGCAGGAGCTATGAATCAGCTAACAAAGAACTTGGCATGTGAATGGGCAAGAGATGGCATAAGATCCAACGCTGTTGCTCCTAGTGTTATCCGATCTCCTATGGCTCAACCTGTAATATCAAATGATACCATCCATGCTTTTATTTTTTTCAATTTGTTTCTTTTAAATTTGCAAATTATAACACAACATATCCACTTTTCATTCTCGTCTCTTGAATAATCAGATTCTCGGAGACGCCATTGCTAACAAGAGATTGTGTAGTAGCACACCACTTGGTCGCCCTGGAGAGTCAAAAGAAGTTTCATCACTTGTGGCTTTCTTATGTCTACCGGCTGCTTCATACATTACTGGTCAGACCATTTGTGTTGATGGAGGCGTCTCGATCAATGGCGTCTCCTATCAGCCACATGCTTGAACCAAAAGACTTTTGCGCGTGTGTGTGTGGGTGTTTGGTCTCATCAAGAACGTCCAACGATATTGATGAGGCCGTGGCAAGACTCACGTTATCAACATATCACATATGACTCATTCCCATTACCTACTTTGTTTCCATACTTGTATTATTTAAGAAACCATATGGTTCCACATGTAAGAAAATCAAATAAAAGTATGTTGTGTTTGCCTATTGAAAGAATTTTTCTGGTTTGTCAATTTGCTTTTCTAATTAATTTTCTCTAATTCTCTTTTTATTTCATGGATAAATTATATACTTTTAGTTTACTAATATAACTTTGGGCTTTAATTACACCATAATCACATATTAGCAAGAGGTCCGCCAACTGCGTTTATTTTAGTTCTCTGAACTACATCAACTGAAAGCAAGTAGATCAGTGGTTGCACCAACTTAGTTGTCATCTCACGAAGTCAGGATTTAACTTTGCACTTACCTTTAATGGGAAGAACAATTTGTTATTAGACTATAAACGACAAAAAAGAAGAACTACATCAACTCCAGTTGAGAACAGCAATCTATTCTCCAGATATGTTAACTTTCGGGCGGACCACGCCAACAAATATTTGTACAAGAAACCAGATAAGTGGTTCTAGAACCGGCCATAAAACATGTCCGGTGAAACATTCGTTTCGTCCAAATTTTTTAGTTAATATACATAGATCAACCGGTTCTCAAACCGGAAAAAAGATTATATATAAAAGATTTAGCCTTTATACTATAAAATTTTATAGCCTCATAAATCTCATCTCCAAATGATTCAGGCTGTTTTTCAATTTCATGTTAATATTTTAATTGAAAATATTTAGCAAGAGGTTGATTCAAAGTTTAAAAGATATGGATCTAGGTCCGAACATTTTTAAATTAACAATTTCCACGAGATGTAGACACAAATACATTCCGTATTCAACAAGTTTTGTTTTTTATAATTGTTCATACTGCGTCACACAACATAGTTGATTAACAAAAACATATTATAGTTGATTAACACGACATCGTTGAGTAATTAACTATCTTACAGATTATATTCCGAACCGAATACAAAATATAATAAACAATAAAACATTGAGGTATTCATCTTTGTTAACGTGTCTACTGTTTAGTAGTAATAAACATATAAAATTTATCAGCACTAAGCTTTGTTAGGTTTGAAAAGTTAAAGAACATAAATTTTTATATCTAAAATTTAAGGTTGTCATTTGGAGAAAAAACCGAACGTAATGAAACTCCTCAAAATAATATTAAAATAAATAAAGTTTCTAGTTCTTGTGGTAAGGACATCATAGTTGTGAGTTTCGTCACCTGAATTCGAATCTTGGTCATTGAAAATTTTACATACGGTTTTCAGCGTTTTGGGTGGAGTTGTCCTTGTGCGGCCGCATGTCTATTCTGCCAACAAAATAGTGTGGACAGTTGGTTTTTCAAACTTCTACTGACTAGTCTGAATTCACCTTACTGAAGACGAAGACAGCAGAATTATCAAAAAAAAATATTTAAAATAAATAAAAGCTTTCCTTGTAGCGAAGAAACTACTTACAATCGTGGCGCGAAAAGGGAAATATTTTTTTTTGGGTTGTCAAAATTTATTTGAACCACGAATCACACACGTTACGGTTACGTGGCTTATTTTTTGTATATTATATAGTTTTTCTGAAATTAAGTAATGAAAAGTTTTAAAATGTTTGTGAAGAGGCAAAGGCTGTTTTATAAAATACAAGGAGTAAGCAAATGTTTGTAGTGAGTGAACTTCATTTTTATCTGAATTGAAGGGTTTTTGAGGTGTTTCTTCACACGCAAGTAACTAAAACAAAGATTGTTCTTTTTTGAATCTGTTTAAAACAGAACATTATCTTCTTCGGATATGGCGAATATATGTTACGAAATGGTGAAAGATGCATCAAGGCAGAGGTTTCAGACGGCGAAACATGGAGGGTGGGAGAAGAACTGTAAGAGTATTATTAAACAGAAGGATGTCTCTGGCGAGTTTCCGATGATGACGGAGGAGCTTAGCCCGAGATATGGTGTTTCTTCGGTGTGCGGTAGAAGAAGAGAAATGGAAGATGCGGTTGCGATTCATCTTTCGTTTTCTTCTCGGAAGGATTCTGAATTGTCTCAACATTACTTCGGTGTTTACGACGGTCATGGCTGTTCTCACGTATGTCCTTTATCAGTTTCTCTGTTTTTTACTCCGAAATTCGAACTTTTCAAACGTTTGTTTTAATCTTCAGGTTGCAGCGAGGTGTAGAGAGAGGCTTCACAAGCTGGTGATAGAGGAAATGAACACGGCTGCGGAGGAGGAGGAGGAGGAAGAGTGGAAGAAGATGATGGAACGTAGCTTTACGCGTATGGATAAGGAGATTGTGTTGTGGAGTGAAAGCGCCCTATCCGCGAATTGCAAGTGCGAGCTTCAAGCTCCTGCTTGCGACGCGGTTGGATCAACCGCTGTTGTCTCAATCATCACGCCCGATAAGATTGTTGTTGCCAATTGCGGCGACTCGAGAGCCGTCCTCTGCCGGAAAGGGAAGCCAGTTCCGCTATCCATCGATCACAAGGTCAGTGCCTCAACGTAGATCACTTGGAAATATATGAACAGTGGATTTGATTGTTGTTTTGTATGAAAACACAGCCTGATCGTCCAGACGAATTAGATCGAATCGAAGGAGCTGGTGGACGAGTCATATACTGGGACTGTCCAAGAGTTCTTGGAGTCTTAGCCATGTCGCGAGCTATAGGAGACAATTATTTGAAACCTTACGTGAGTTGCGAGCCGGAGGTAACTATAACGGAAAGGACAGACGACGATTGCCTCATCCTAGCCAGCGACGGATTATGGGACGTGGTGACGAACGAAACAGCCTGCTCTGTTGCGCGTATGTGTCTCCGTGGTGGTCGGAAACGGCAAGATGATTCAGACTACCCGGTGATGGATTCGATCTCGGACAAAGCGTGTATGGAAGCGTCGGTATTGCTGACGAAGTTGGCGTTGGCAAGGCACAGTAGTGACAACGTGAGTGTCGTCGTCATTGATCTCGGAAGAAAAAGGATACCGTAAATGAACACTAATCCTCTACTACTACACACACAATCCTAATGTTCTTGTAATGATTGTTGAATTAAAGAGAACTCAAGATGAAAAATCTAAGTCTTTGATTTTGCAAGCCAAGGTGCTGTTGATGTTCTTATGACTAAAGCTTCAATTCAAAAATCAAAAGAAAGAAAAGTGTTTTAGAATAAGACCTCTCTCTATCCAACTTCTATGCTTGCTTTGTTATTACTTATTAGGTTTCTCTCAGGGCCCTTAGTTTTCTGTAGCCTTTGTCAGTACCAAAGATCCTGAAATAACACAATACATGTCTTCAGTTACAACTTGTGTTTCGAGTAAGAACAAAAGTTTTAGATACTTACCAGTCCATGTAGACAAATGTTGATGAGTAGTCGCCAGATTTTGTGTAGAGTAATCGATGATGGTAATCATGGAAGTCAGCACTGTAAGCAAATTATTGCACATCCTTGTGTAATGATCTGTTAGGATTAAACGGTGTTTGTTATATTCTCTTTATTTGACCTTACCCGCCGTATAGAGGAAGAAAATTAGAGGGGCTCCATAGGAAATGGTAACCACAATGTGCCTCGACTGTCTCGATAACTCTCAGCACCATCCACAACCAGAGGATGATTATGTGAGGACCTGTGAGAGCCGGACCAATGATGGTAGCAAAACCCAGGAACAGAATCTCAACGGGATGAGCATATTCTGATGTCAAACCAAACGGTGTGGCGTATCTGTAAGTCATAATCACTTATTACCAAAAGGGATAGGGGCAAACGGATAGAGATGGTGAATTCTGAAGCTTACTCGTGATGCACACTATGGACGTTCTGGTACAACCATTTTGTATGCAAGATCCTGTGACCCCAATAGAATACAAAATCCTCGATGATGAAGTAGAATAAGATCTGGGCAGATACCACTTTCCTGCAGGAGCATCATCACAAAAGATGGTTTCACAAAACAGGATCAAACAAAAGTAACAACTCGGGTTCTTCTCAGACAACTCAACACTGAAATTTTAACATACTGCCAGTTGGAAAAAGTTTTAACATCAGAACACTGAAAGTAAAAGAAAAAAAGCTTCTGCACTAAGGAACCTGATGATACCAGGACGGCAGAGGAAAACCGCTCTGCATCCCCATGAATTGGAAGACACGATAGGAGGCCACCATAAGGGGCAAGTTTACGCAGAGGTGGTAAAGCAACAGTTTAGCAATGCATTTTCCTTGTGCTTCAGGAGTGTTAATTTTTTCCTGCAGAAGAACAAACAAGATTAATTGAGGGAATGAGCACATCCACTTCTATCACTAAAGGGTCTAAAAAATTTACGAATTCACATACTGATTACTGCTCAACATAGAAGACTCTTGAATCATGAAAACTAAAAAAAGAGACAAACCTGAATCTTGTAACTGCTCAACAAGCCAGTCCTTTCTAGGAAAATGTAAGGGAGTCCAGATAAGAAAAACACACTCTCGTGGAGGATAAAACTCCCGAGGCATGCTAGTTGAAAGTCGCTGAAATGTGTAACAAGGTACTGTAACATCATTACATGACATGTATAACTTTTATACTTAGAGACAAAACATGATTGCTAAAAGCGAAAAATGTGTTCAACTCCACGAATATCAAATCTTAAAGCCAAATTGAATCATTCAGCTAAGAAGAGACTTAACAATTACTTATCAGCACTGTGCTGACGAAAATGAATCGTTCAGCTAAAAAACCATAACAGAAAGCATCTGATTAGCGACTTCGTTTACGGTAGTAGCTACAGAGAAAAAACTCAATCAACTAATTGAACAGACGAAACGAGATAATAGATTTAGTTGATTATGCATCAAGGTCCAACGATCATCGATACCTCTAAACCAACTCAATTTTCTGCTAAAAACAAGCAAAAACTTGAGATCGCATTCAAAAATCACAATGCATATGGAACGAGCAACAGTCAAATCCAGATTCGAAACCATACGGCATTCGACACGAACCAATCTTCAACAATCCAATGCGGTGAACGACAAACTCACTCGCGTACGAACCACTTGCATAATCGTTAAATCGAAACGACGAAATGAAATGAATAAGGAGATGGAGAAAGTACCTTCCAACCAGATTCGACGATTGATTCCATGGAGAGCGAAAGAGAGAAACACGACGGCTCTCTGCGGCGGAGATTTTGAAAAAAAAAAAAAAAAAAAAAAAAACNGAGATTTTAAAAAAAAAAAAAAAAAAAAAAAAAACTAGAGGAGAGTGAGAGAAGCGATAACTACGTAACAAGAGGGAACCTTTCAAGAGGAAAATAAAATAACACGTGTCAAAGTTTGACTGCTTCACTTGTATCACTAGTCAAAGTAAACCGGTGAGTGATTATCTACTATTCCGGTTTGCACCGGTTTGATCAATTTTTTTAAAAATCACACTATAGTCGAAACCAGAATCGGTATAAGCAACATGACTCAAAACGTTTTGTTTTGTTACTATTATCTAAGATATGTCTCGGAAACAAAATTGTTGCTCCTATAAACGAAGCATTCTTCCTCTACATACTAAGTTTCTTGATCTGAATATGTCTTCTTGATCTCTTGTTTTTCCTCTTCCATACAAACACTCATCGACTCGGGCAGTTTTTTCTCTTCTTTATCATCGACTCTTGTCTCTGTCGCATTAGATTGCTTTTTAGGTTCGTATTTCGAAGAAGCTAAGTGATCCAAAGCCGTTACTACATCCGATACCACAGGTCTCATACTAGGCTGGTGTTGAACACACATTGCAGCTATCGCAAGCGCTTGATACAATCCTCTTATCGGATATTCTCCCTCTATCATCGGATCAACCATTCTCTTGAAGTTCTTTCTATCTTTAAACAACGGAAGCGCCTGTAAATTTTGATCGAAAGTATGGATTATGCTTATGCTAGAGAGAGGAGAAAAGCAAAAGATTGGAAAAAAAGTTATGAGGCTTTATGTTTACCCATTCAACTAGATGCTGGTCTTTACGAGTTTTCGTATTATAGATTGCTTTCCTTCCGGTGATAAGCTCCAAAAGGACAACTCCGAAACTAAAGATATCTGATTTGAATGTGAGTTGACCCGTCATTGCGTATTCAGGAGCACAGTATCCGTATGTTCCCATTACCCTTGTGGAAACATGGGTTTCATCCCCTCTTGGTCCGACTTTAGCTAACCCAAAGTCAGAGAGTTTCGGGTGATATCCTTCGCAGAGCAAGATATTCGAACATTTCAAATCCCGGTAGATCACAGGAGGCTTCATTTTATCATGGAGATACTCCAAACCTCTCGCTGCACCAGCCGCTACTTTCATTCGGGTATTCCAATCAAGCGGTTTTTTACCATCAGGAAGATCTAAAACAAACAGAATATACAGAGAAATTAAAACAATCAACAAAACTAAGTTGCGTTAGACTCATTTAACTTGTTTTAACAAAGTGTGCGACAAGTTTTTTCGTTATGTAATCTCCGTAAAGAGAAAGAGCAAATGTGTTGAGGTATACAACATACCATGGAGGTGACTTTCAAGAGACCCTAGTGACATATACTCGTAGACCAACAGCCTCTGCACACCCTCAGCGCAAAACCCAATAAGCTTTACGAGATTCGGATGATCAGCAAGACTTAATGTCAACACTTCCACCACAAATTCCCTGATTCCTTGAGCACCATTCCGATCAAGTTGCTTGATTGCAACAACCTAAATCAAATCACCATTCACAAAATTGCTAAATTCTCTAACAAATCTAAGCCACATTCCACAGTAATTGACTGATCATCAAGCAAACATGCATCTACCTGATTGATTTTCTCAATGAAACCTTTGTAAACTTTTCCAAAACCTCCTTCACCAAGAAAACAATCTGACCTGAAGTTTCTAGTAGAAACAGAGAGCTCATCAAATGTAAACGTTTGTGCTTTCTTCCCTGAAACTTCATCTTCAACATACGTATCCTTAGCATCCAAAGCTAATTGATCCTCTTTAGTAGTAGTTATCTCCTTGTTTACATCTCCATATGAACTAACTTTTTCAAACCAATTTAACAAACACAAATCGATTCACAATGTAGCCAAAAAAAAAGATGACCTAACAAAATCGAATTAGCTTCGAAATGCCACTCAATACCTGAGCTAGGTTGGGTCTGAGCAAATCGATTTACGTTCTTACGAACGATGATTCCATCGATTGCGAGTTTGTTTTTGGTGAAATCGTTGTTTTTCGTCTCCGATCGTTTGCTTGAGCGGCCGAAACAACCCATCGCGAAACCTAGAAACGTAAACGAAATGTATCTTGTTTTTCTCCTTCACTCTCTGAAAGATCAAAAAACTCAGAAATTCAGAAATCGACACAGAGAATTTGGAGAAAAACGGAAGAAGAAAGAAAAAAAATATCTGATTTTGAGAGAGAGAGAGAAGAAGAAAGAAGAGAGAGAGAGGGTACAAAGTGAGAAGAAGCTTAATTTGAATTTATTAAAAGGAAATGAGAGTAAAGTATCGTCTACGGTAAGGTGCACGGAACATTACTGTATGGGTTATTATTTTATTAATAGTAACAATAAAGTTTTAAAAAAATGAGTTTAGTAAAAATAAGATCTGACTATGTGGGAAGCTCGGTCAACTTTTTATTTGTTTTGTTTACCGTATGTTTATGAGTTGACTTTTGCTCTTAATTAGCTTTGTTTGGGAATAAACTTTGTGAGGAAATTTAGAGTGAGCTTTTGTCTAGAAATTTGGCTAGTCTTCTGGAGGATGATTGGTCATATGAGTTAGATCCGTATAATTCGCTTCAAAAAAAAGTTTAAATTTGATTTGATTCCATAGTCTAAATCAACATTTCTAACGCGTACTAGAAATAATTGTTATGTTGATGGATTCTTGAAGAAAAGCGACATCTTCGCGGAAATGGATTGATATTGTTCCCAAAAAAGGTTTAATGAAGCAACGATGGCTTCCGGCATGTACGACGTAGTATCACTCTACTGCATGTTGAGGTATAGACGCTTATTTGGGTGATGCAATGTATGATATCAACAGAAGACGTCGATGGCTTTCGTAACAAATAGTACCGAGCTCTTGAAAATGGTGACGACGCAGCAGGACTCGTTAACCTTTCAGACATAATTGGTAGTGATTATTTTCCCTTTCATTTATTTCACACAGTTTCGAATAGATTAGCACGTAGTTATATACAATTTTCGCATGCTATGTGTTACATAATTATGCGTCTCTAGTTTGGATTTTCAAAATGTTTTAATACTTTTTAAAAGAGTTAGACAAACAAACAAAATGATAGAAATAGTATGTTGACACTTTTTCTTGCTTTCTCACCCTAAATTGATGTTCTTGCCTCTCCTTTGATGACTTTTAGGATCTTGGAATATTTCCGCATTATCCCACATTGACGTCGATATATTTTTGTTTGGTCATTGGGGTATGCTTTCTATAGGGACTGAAAACCGGAAGAGTAAAATGATTTACGAAAACGTTGAAGAATTAAGAAAGATTACGGAGTCGAGTCAGAAACTTTTTCCTTAATTCTAAATATTGTTCGTTGTAAGAAACGTGTTTACGCAATACAAGAATCCCAGGATAAAACCGTATAGTCTTTGCTAAGTTTTACTTTATCGAAACCTGTCGAACGTGAAGCTCTTACGATGCTCTTGAGACAAAAGAAAATGTAGGAGATTTTTGTTGTGAACGTATGTTCTGCGTTTTGCAGTTGGTGCCGAAATGAGAGGGACAGGGCATATTTATATAGGGAAAAAGTGGTGTGAGTGAAGTGTTGCCATCGAACCAACGCATCAGTTCAGACTGAACTGAAGTGTCTGCTGGATGTGAAATGGACTTGGCCAAAGAAAAGAAATATAAAAAAATAAGATAAGCCCATTAGCAGTCACCCACCGAACCAGCCTTGCGTGCGCCCGTGCACCGCCGGCCGACCAAGCCGAGCGCGCGTGGGGTCCCATCCACTCTCCATACCCTTAGTAAACACTTTCGAACATGAAAGAAGTATTCCTATATATGTGCACTAAAGAAACACACTCCATTTCCAATGTGAGATTTTTACTAATACATGTGTTTAAACAACACATTTTGAGCTCTTATTTCTCATTCAATATTACTACAATTTTAACATATGAGTGTTGAAAGTTATAGTACACATTACAAGCTTTCCAATGCAACCAAAATCTGGTGATTCCGGTCAACGACCTTGCCAGAAAATTCGCCGGAAAAGTGACGAAAATCACTAGTCAAAATTGAATTCCAACACTTTCTCCACATGTTCATCATATCCACGTCAGTTTCAAAATTCAATTACTTTTAAGATTCAATAACATATTTTGATTCATTTTTTTACTCGGATTTCAGGTACAAAATCGGATTCAGATTTTCAATCTATCGTTTTCCGGTTAGTTTTGGACATCCATTCAATCCGGATTCAACTATATCTAACACTCAAACTACTAGAATATAGAATATGTTCATATATTTTTACATATCGAATTAGGTTTAGATGCCTATTTCAAATTCGGCGTTTTTCTCATCGCTAAAACATCTACTATAGAGGCTTGATTGATATTAAATGATTTTAAAAGATCCAATTTTGAGTATTTTAATCAACATTTTTTGAAGTGAAAAAAGAAAATGCGTTTCGAAAAAAGCTGATCGTGAAGTCATTTGTGCAATTGTTCATATTTCGGTTAAAATATAAGTTTTACCAACAAATTGTTACCTCAATAATAAAACCTCCTCTATTAAAATATGAGAGTTGTGTTGGGAGAGTGTGGTTTGCCAAATACGAATATTTTACATAGTTTCATCTCATCGTAAGAAAATTAGGGATTCATGGATCTTGTCCTATCAAAAAGAAAAAAAAAAAGGAAAAGTGAAGGTCGCTGGCTCGGCCATCGCACTTTTTTTTCGTCGGCCATCGCACTTTTGAAGTTTGATGTTTGAACCTACTTTCTCAAATATGTTACGTCCCATCACCAACATCTTGTTTTAAAATTCACACGTACAAATATAAAACACACTTAATTATACATTGCATTAAAAATTCAAACATACATTAAAACAGCACAAAAAAAAAAGATTACATAATCAAAGACCGGTAGATCCAAACCAAAGTAAAGCAAAACCCAAACAAAGCCAAAATTATCTCCCATACAACATCATTACTCCACTTTAGAAAAAAACACGTAGAAAATAACATATTAGGGAGATAATTTTGTTTAAATACAATCATAAAAAAGCAAATTATTTCCCGGTTTAACCCACAAAAAAACCAAAGTTAAACCGGACATACCAAACAAACCGAAATCAAACCGAACCGGATTAGGAGGAAGGAGTGTTCTGTTTTTTAAAAAACAAACAGAACCACACAACTTCTTTCCCTCATGATGGATATGAACCAATGGCACTTTCGTAATTATATCTTCTTAAGATGATTCACTGTTATGGTCGGAAGTGTAACCGCTTGTCGGAGGAGTGACGGTGGAGGAAGAAGAAAAGCCACCGCCTCCTCCGGTTTTCTTCACGAACACTCCACCGGCTTTCACGGCGGCGGAAACGACAGAATTAGCTAAAGCTCCGAAGATCTCTCGCTTCACTCTTCCACGGCGAGGTGGTAGCTCAACGTTACTCCTCACGGTGGAGGATTTGCTCGCCGGAGAATCCATGGATCTCTGCTAGGAAAAAAAACATAAGCATGTGTAAGAAACTAAGTATCAAATCTTTAAAGAAACTGAAAAAAAACTTGAATTTAAAAGATATTGATATTTTTTGAATCTTTAAAGAATCAAATCCACAAAGGAAAAGATCTTTAATGGCATAAGAAAAGGTACAGATAAGGCCAGTCTTGCTTCTTGTTCAAGCAACACAATTTTTTTTTTTGTAAAAAAAAAAACTTTACAGAAGAGAGCTTGAGGAGAGGAAGAAGAAAAGAGAAGTGGAGATTAACTTATAGGCGAAGAAAGGAAGAAAGAGTGAGGAGATATCCAAAATCTGAATTAGATTATACAAAAGTGATTATGCATTGGTCTTTTGTGGAAAAAGTTATATAATAAGGTGTTAAGGTTTGGTGAATATATTCATAATGCATGGTGGGTCAATGTTTTATATTTTATTCATATTTGTATGCTAATACATTGTATTAAAACTTTTGTCATGATTTAGTTTATAACACACTAAAAAGCTTTTGTATGGTTAAATAATACGTTGCATCCAAGTCTAGGTGGAAGTGGTCTTAATTATGGTATAAACGTGTGGAATCATATTGTCTATATAGCCCACACGAACGTGGTCTAATGACGGAGTAGACCTGGAAATGTGTGAGCAACACTCTTCCTACGGTTCGTTTCTCTCTGAATACAAAATTACATACGTGTGGAAAGTCTAGGTTTGAGTTTCGGTTTAAGCAGTTTACCTAGTAGTCCAGCAACATGCGCTATTAGTCAGTTGAGCACTCCAACTCGGGTCAGACAGTGTAGTGGTTCTTCGTTAAGAAGTCCACTATGTAGCACTAGTGCGTTTCTACCCAGACCTTTATAAAAAAAAATCATATTGTCTATATAGATGAACTCATGATGAACATATAATAACGTGATAACAAAATCTTGCTAATATATAATTTTATAAGCATGGATAATTTAGATTAATATCCAACTCTCATTTTCACGATTTGACTATAGTTATGGTGTAATCTATTCACTTGATTTCTTTTAACGAGTTTAGAATGTGACAATTTATTAAAATTGTGCTATTACTTATCACTTGTACGCGTTAGGTTGTATGGAGACAATTCACTTTTATTCAGTCAGTTTCTTGATAGACAAAGGAAAGACAATTCTGAGTAAATTCTGAAGTTGACTTTTGGTTTTGACAAACAAGTTGTGATGTTGATCTTATTAGAGAAAAAAAATTCAGTTCGTCTTCTCTTAGGATTATTAGAATACATCTACCATTAGATTTTGTAACTCTAAAAATGACTAAAAGAATACTCGGTTTGTTTCGTAAAATGTATCATTTTAATGTTTTTTACACAAATTTTGACAATTATTATCAAGTCTTTTTTAACTTTCATTAATACATTAAGAGATTTTTCGTCTCTCATTTTCATTTTACATTGAAAATGTATTTTGTTTATATTTATGCATTGAAAATATAAAACGACATATTTTATGAAACAAAATTAAAATTTTAAAACGATACTTTTTGTGGAGGAAGTAAAAATAATTGCATCTTTTGGGAAAAAATTCACCAAGCTGATTGTTAATAACACAATGATCTAATCTCATCCAAGTTCATAATGGCAAAGTAGAACAAATTAAAAAAAAAAATATAAGAAACCTTTAGAGCATGATTAATGCGGGTCTTTTAGGGTGGGGTTTTTATGATCGGTTAACAGACGGTCTTTTAGTTTTTAACTAAAAAAACTAAGAACCGTCTCTTAAATAAGAACTTTAAGAGACAATTTTTAGGTTTTTTAGTTAAAAATTAAGAGACCGTCTTTTAACCAACTCTAAAAATCACACTCTAAAAGATCCGCATTAATCATGCTCTCAGTGTGTAATATCTTTGTTAAGTGTTTACTCGCGTATTTTACACAATTAACTCACATAATCTTTTTTAAAAAAAAAGTCAGGTCAAAAAGCAATTACATTTTCTTCACATCTTGCGTAATCCAAAATCAAGAAACGTCACTAGAATGACATATTCGAGGAAAATTCAGAAGCAAGACTTAAAAGAATGATTGGATAAAGAAAAAGTTGACA
Source organism: Anastatica hierochuntica (assembly GCA_900406275.1). Lineage (NCBI taxonomy): Eukaryota > Viridiplantae > Streptophyta > Magnoliopsida > Brassicales > Brassicaceae > Anastatica > Anastatica hierochuntica. The sequence goes on along the minus strand of OVAN01000237.1, from coordinate 16,643 downwards.
AGCAAAATGTGAAATGTCCCACCTCAAATTTCATCCCACACCGTCCTTATTTAATTGTTACGATGAATGATGATGACCCCCATTAAAGAAAAAGCGCATACGAGTCTTTAAAATGGTGCAATCTGAAATTAAAAATGAAATATTGTTAAAGAATAAGCTATAATTATTTTGTGGAGAAAGGCTATGAGCTTTTTTTCGTTGTGTTTTCGTGTGTTGCAAAAAAAGTTTGTTCATCGAGGATGTCCTATATGTTGGACCATCTATCCTGGAGAGTAACGTCGTTAAACGTTGGCGAAATTTATTTTAATCGCATAGGCTACATACAGTGATCAACTATTCGTCGTTTGTAATAAAACTAATATTAAAATATGAATGATATTGTAATATTCGATTAGATCAGTGTTTTCTTTCGGGACCATAATTCGATTAGATCAATATTAAAAAAAGTACATTTTTAACATTATTAATTAATAAGGCTGCACATATCTATGATTTATTTCTTTGCTATTTTGGAGTTGGTTATCTTCTATGTATAATTTTGGTATTGTGTAGTACATAAGAACTTATGTGTCCGTTATGTTTCATTAATGAAGATATTTCACATATAATCCGTTTCTCTCGATCTTTTTTATCACATTGAAAAAATCTAAAATGACAAGTAACTTAGTTTATCGGGGGATGAATTGTGATGATTTGTGTTCAAAATATGGAGCATAGGTGAACCGGTATATCATGCGCTATTTGAGCATCTTTCAGCTTTTCAGACATGGGTGTTGTCTCTTATTCTTTTAGCAACATGTTTTTCCGACCCGAACTATTTTTAGTGACTTGGTTCATCTTTTCTGAAGCAACAATCAGAATGAAGTTGCGGACTAGGAATCATTTTCCTTGGATTTTATGGTTTATTTGGAAGATTCATAATGAAAAGCTCTTTTAGAGAATATCCAGAGAGCCTCATGATATTATTAGTCATGCTTTGTCCGAATGGCGAGTACATGCCTTCAAACCAAGAGCCTCATGATATTATTAGTCATGCTTTGTCCGAATGGCGAGTACATGCCTTCAAACCAAGATTCAAATGATACTACTCAACAAGTCTTAAGCTTGCACAACAAGTGTATGGTAGACACATTGTGGAAGTAGACATATGGCTTTAACAACATTAGTTGGACATTATTTGACAAGGAGGGTGTTTGCTCTCGACTAGGATTAAGAAACCAGTTTTGAAGATTTTCACCTCTACATTCGGAACTCGAGACTTTGATTAGGGCAATGCAACGTATGTTACCTCATCCACAAGTTCAAGTTTTTCGGACGGATAATCAAGATTCGATTTCCATGATCGATAGACCAGACGAGTGGCCTGATTTCTCGACGAAGTTTATAGAGTTCGAGAACCTCCAGAATCAATTTACAAGCTTTCCGTTGTCTTATTTTCCACTTGCCTCCAACGCTGCAGCGGATATGTTAGCTCGTTTAGCAAGACGTTTTTCCTTCTATCTTTTCTTTCTTTGATTGTTCTATTCCGATGAGAAAGTGTGGTTTTTCATATAGCTTCAATCTTTTCATTTTAGGGCCGAGTTCTGTAAAAGTATATGGGCCGAGCTTTTCATTTTAAGGCCCAAAATGGTTACTATGAGAATTTTAGTATTTCTTAATTTGGCGGGAGAGAGAGAGAGGCTTCTCCACTCCAATCTCTCCACCGTCTCTAAACAATCATTCCGACGCCGGAGACGGAGAAAGTATGGCGAATAAGCTCATCGGAGAAATTGGGCTTCCCAAGAAAATCTCCAACATATTCGCCGCCCGTAACATCATCACCACCAAGGTTTTTTTTTTCTTCCATTTCGATCTACAAACTGATTCTGAAAATTAAACTTTTAGGGTTTATCGTTTTACTTCTAATCGGCGAAAATGGGTTTCTTCCAAATGTGAAATTTAGCTAATTTTCGTCAATGGGTGAGAGATTCTTAGGGTTATTCAATGAAAAGCTGTCATCTTTTTTTTTTGGGTTTAGGATGCATTGTCGATGACGGAGTTTGAACTAATGGAGCTGCTTGATGTTGGCATGACGGAGATAAAATCGGCGGTTAAACTCATTAGCGAAGCCGCTTCTCCGCCGTGCCAATCCGTAAGCTCTTTTGTTCTCTCTTTTGCTAACATATGAATGAACAAGCTTTATCAAACTTTAGTCTAAAAGTCATTTTACGTTTAATGTTCTTGAGGCTCGATCTTTGCTGGAGCAAATAGTCGAAAACGAACGTTTATCAGGTCATCTTCCTACCCATTTAAAGGGATTGGATGCTGCACTATGCGGTGGAATACCTTTCGGCGTTCTTACTGAGTTAGTTGGTCCACCGGGAATCGGTAAATCACAGGTAGTTTCTTTTGCCTTTTTAAAGCTATTTTTATCGATCTTTTTGGAGATCGAAGATTCATAATGCCTAGTATCGAACTAGAATAGTTTTGTTGTCTAGTTGCAAGTTAAGTTGAAATATCGATAAGATGCTCCTGTATTTATATTTTATATCGATCTAGCTATTTAGCATACGGTGTAAAGGTTCTTTCTACGATGCAGTTTTGCATGAAACTTGCTCTATCAGCCTCGTTTCCAGAAGCTTATGGAGGATTAGATGGCCGTGTGATATACATAGATGTGGAATGTAAGTTTAGTTCAAGAAGGTAAATTGATTTTTTACGGTGATCGACATATCTTTGTGCATAAGATCCTCAGTGGAAAGAGAGATGCTGACAATCTATTCCTCAGGGTGATAGAAATGGGACTGGAAAGCTTCCCTGAAGTATTCCACCGTAAAGGAATGGCACAAGAGGTTATTGACCATCTAATCTGGTTTTGTTGCTTTGATCAAAGTCTTCTTATGTTCCTGATTGCTTACATAATTATTTGCAGTGCAGATGGCCGGTAGAATCCTTGTTTTGCGGCCAACATCTTTATCTAACTTTACTGAAAGGTCCGTAAAATTTCTAACTCATCGTTTGTTAGTGTAGGCTCGCCCTCAGGATTGAACTTTTTATGTCATATATGGGTCAAATTTTGTCTATATGAGTTAAGAATGTTCAAGTATACCGGTAGTTGTTTTCTTTGTAATCGGCAGTATACAAGAACTCAAGGATTCGATCCTTCAAAACCAAGTAAAGCTTCTAGTGATTGATAGTATGACCGCTCTTCTTTCAGGGTTAGTCTAATTTCTTTTTCAGCCATTCTTCTTCCACGGTCTCCGATTCCAGTTTTTGTCACATTTGATCAACTTTATTGATTTTCAGTGAAAACAAACCAGGAGGAGCTCAGAGACAGCCTCAGTTGGGTTGGCATATTTCGTTTTTAAAGTACGAACTGTAGTCTCGTGTCAGCTTAGAGCTTTGAATGTATCTTTGCAGTCAGCACTTTATCTGTATACTGATGTTGAATCTCTGACATTTCCAGATCACTTGCCGAATTTTCACGGATCCCAATAGTGGTGACTAACCAAGTTAGATCTCAAAACCGCGATGAAACTAGTCAGTATCCTTTCCAAGGTAGAGTTAACTGAAACCGAAGTATCTTTTTGCTGTTTTATCGACTTTATCAATGTACTGATCCTTGTGACTTCCCATCTTTACCACAATCATATACTTCCTCTGCAACAGGTAAACTAAAAGACGGACTTCAAGATCACTCAAGTACATACGATTCTCACCTTGTTGCTGCACTAGGGATTAACTGGGCTCATGCTGTAACCATCCGGCTGGTTCTTGAAACCAAATCAGGTAAGGCTTGTTAGGTAAAACAGAAAACTACCTAGAACGTATGTTCGTTCGTGTGATTAGTTTCCACGCTTTGCAGATCAGAGAATCATCAAGGTTGCAAAATCTCCTATGTCGCCTCCTCTAGCCTTCCCGTTCCATATAACATCATCTGGAATCTCATTGCTATGCGACAACGGGACTGAACTTAAAGGTCCAGGAATCAACACCATTCATGCTCGAGGTAAACAAATGTACTTTTATATCCGCAATCGCATTTTAGTGTAAAGCCTTAATCATTGTTTATGAGGAGAATGCAGGGCACAGCGACATGATTAATTTTCATGGAGATTGCTCGTATCGTAGCAATGAATAAAGGAACTTGAAGAAGACAAAGCAAAGGCGTTGCGGATTATACAAAAAAGATCAACAAGAGGGAACAATCTCAACTTCTAAATGCTGTAAATGAAAGAATTAATCACCAAATGTGTTATGATCTATCTAGTCATATATGTATATTAAGTGTTTTAGTAACTATTTTTATAAGGTAGCCTTACAAATACTACACCTATTTCACCTAAGCCCTAAACCTTTAAACCCTAAACCCTAAACCTTAAACCATAATCCCTAAACCTTACACCCTATTAGAGTTTATTTCTTAAAAGATAAAAAGGGTATTTTCGACTTTTGTGCAAATAGGAAGTGTATATTTGAGAACCATTAAAAGACATGTGTAAATGTAAATTTTTTTTCCTTTTTAAGTGTATTTATGTAAATTAATCTTTTATAAATTTGAGTTTTTTGAATTTTTATTATTTTTAAAATTTTGAGTATAGTTAGTTTAGTCTTTTATGCGAAGTAAACTATTTTTTAAAAGCGAAAATAATAGATAGCCAATTAAAGGAGGCCACATAGACGAAAACATATTTTTGAGAATTAAAAAATAAAAAGGTATGATTTTAAAAAATATTTATAAAAGAAAATAAAAAGGGACGATTTTATTTTTGATAAAAGAACAAAAAAATTTTAAATTTTTTTATAAATAAAATAATTTTTTTAAAGCCTAAATTTTTTTAAATTATTTTATAAAAGAAAATAATGAAAAAGGACTATTTTAAATTTTTTTATGAAAATAAAAAGATGATTTTAAAAACAATATATAAAAGAAAATAAAAAGAGACAGATTTTTTAAAAAAATTATAAAAACAAATAAAAAGGAATTATTTTTTAAAAAAATTTATAAAAGAAAATAAAAAAAAGAGGCAATTGAAGAAAGATAAACATGAGGTAGTTTTTTTCAATTAAGGTAAATTCCATAATTTTCAGTAGGGTTAGTATCGTCTTTTGCAAAATACATACAATTTTTTTAAGCTTAAAATAAGAGATAACCAATGAGAATGCGACATATAAGCTAAAACCTTTTTAAAAAAGTAAAAATAAAAACCGCCGAGCTCCAGAATTGCGCCACGTCATCCGCAAATTCTGTGAGCGCGATACGTAACTGAGCGACTTCTCATATAATATATATATATAGATATATTACTTCAAATTGGTGTAATAAACTAAATACAATCGAGAGGAGCAAGTGGGCCGGTGGTTGCACCATCTCTGCATCCATCTCACCTAACCAAGGTTCGAACCCCGCACCTGCCTCATGTGAGAGGAACTATTTGCCACTAGACTACGATGACAAAAAAAAAAACTAAATACAATCAAATGAATAAATAAATTCCCCAAGGAGATAAGGAAAAATGTGATTATAAGAATATAATATTACATAAGCCGGATAATACTAAATTGATTTTAATGGCATCGTATTCCATGTTCCCACGATTATTTATCATACTCTTTCTTTTATCGTTATTTTAGTTTTAAGAAGCCACTAGATAACTTCGTGGGTATACTAATAATATACTATTTTTGATTCGCTTTTAGTTTAATCCATTTATTATTACGGATAATATTTGAAAAAAACTATAGAGTTTTATACAATAATTTTTTTTATACCAACAAAGTGTTGACACATTGATAAAAGTCACTATATTAAAAGAGAAATTCACGGTTTGAATTGCGTTGATCCCATTTTAGAGATTATCCACAAATCCCATTTTAAAGATTATCTACAGATCCTAAACCTTCTAGTTATTGAATAATAATAATAATATTTTTTATGCTATATGTTTGTTGTAAACCAATACCCCTTCACTTTTCTATAAGATTTATTTAGCCCAATTAATAATATCTGAGTTAAATTTTTTATAAAGTTAAATTTATATATGTTAGATAACTAATAAATTTTAATATGGATATGGAGAGTTATAATTTTGTTTATGTTAAATTTAAAAAGGTTATTATACATTTATACATTTTAAAAAAGTTTTAAAAAAGGAAGAAAAAAAAAAGGAATGGACAGGAGATGTCCACGTTTACCAAAGGAAATATAAAACCTCGTACACTATTCTTGCCGACAATAGATTCTCTCCATTAATGGAAACAGTGTTCTTGTACTTCCTTATATTACTATAAAAGAAAATTACTTATTTTGTCCATTAATTTTTGTTTTTTGGCTATTCATATTAGGATGATGTGCACTACAAGTCTACAAGCCATCCACATAATTTTATTATATTGTATTCCGAAAAAAAAAATTGTGTAATGGTCCCTTCTTTCCTCATTAGTTAATATGTATTTTGGTTTATATAGACTTGTGATTTTTTTTTTGTTAAATAACTTTGTGATTGATTCAAATATAGAATATAAAGGAGAATATGGGTAAACAAAAAATTTAGTAAAAAAAATAATGATGGTCAAGTTACATTTATTTTCACCTCTATTATACAAAAAAATACTGCGATTTATAGTTTTTCTTTTATTTCTATTTCCAATTCAAATTTCGTTTCACATGTTTCTATTTGATTGAACAATTTGAAAAAGGAAACGTGCTAACTTTAGATTGGATTTGTTTCATTCTTTTAACTTTAACTTTGTTAACCAATCGCATCCATAAGTTTTTCTTTTTGTCACTCTATATGGTATGGTTCACTTATAGCAAATACAAGTTAGAGTTATGTCGAGAGATGTTGATTCGTCAAAAACGAATAATTTATTTGATTTAACTCTGTTTTAGAGAGATTAAAGATGTACGGACTCTAAACCTCTTAGTTACAAAAAAATATTGAATATACATATAAAAACTTATTACGAGGTAAACTTAACCTTCCCCAACTAAGAAGTCCAAGTATTTGCAACTAGATTCATCTTGACTATATAAACATTTTTCTTGATAAATTTTTTCACTAGGGTTATTGTTCATGCTTGTATTGATCTCACCCTAACCCTAAACATCTAACAAGAGGACCACAACACCATAGTGAAGGATTTAACAGAAAAAATAGTTATGAGTTATAACAAAGATAAATCGCATTTTTTTCGCGAGATGAATCGCATATTAACTTTTAGTAGTGTTACTTAACAATCTAATCGTTATTTTTAATCGTTGATTTCATATCTGTCTGATTAGCCACCAAAGCATTCAAGCTCTTACACTACAAACTATGCTATGGACCAATCACATCAAACTTTTTTGTGTGATTTTGATGTATGAATTTGTTTTTCTAAATGTGAGTCATATCATTGATGGTGATGTTTAAATATGGGGAAATTTTTTAAAAATTGTAATGCCGGCCAAAATATATGTTGGCATATCCACCACGTGGCACACTATTATTGGTCAAATACGATTTTTTACATTATCAGCAAATTTAAAAATATTTTAATTTTTTAAAAAAGAAGAAACATTTGGTTTACCTACCGGCTCTAGCAGGTTACGAAGAGATCTATTATTGGGAGTAACCAAAATTGGAATAATTTAAGTTTTTCCATATTTATAATTATTTTATTTTATATGTATATGTATCTTTTAAGGTTGAAGACTTGGTTACCACTTACCATGATGGGAAAGGGCACAAAAGTATTTTATTGTGTGACTAAGATATCAAGAAAAGCATTTTCTCTTCTTCTTTTTATAGTCATTTTGATTATTATTATTTTTTTGTTTATTCAATCTTTCTTTATTCCAACACAACATCGATGGTTAACTTTTCTTTTCTTGTCGACTAGTTATCATTATGGCAAAGATGGTGAAAAAAAAACATGACAATATATTAATTTAAATGTGGGAGTAAAGCACTTTATATTTTCTAAGTTTTATAATTATAATCAGGGCCGACCTTCTACTATGCGATACGAAACATTTGTTTTAAACCTCCAAATTATTTTGAGTTAATATGTATAGGTAATTTGGCCACCAAACCGAGAAAAAAAAATTTCTACATAGAATTCGGCCTGTAACACCGTATAAGTTTATAAACCTTCAAATCTCATGACCGATCATAATTATAATAGATGTCAAACAAAAAACCATTAATTACGTTTAGTTTTTTCAAAAAAAAAAATACATCCTATACCTCTAATTCTTTTTAATAAAAATTTGTGTTCACAAAAGAGGGTATAATTTTGCAAACCTCGGCCAATATTTTAGTAATTATTTTTGGTATTTCCGCAAATTTAATTAAAAGTTTTTGATTGATTTTTCAACAAATTAATCCTTTATATTTTGTAGGTTTTACAAGAAAACGACTTAAAAATTAAAACAAAAATTACTTTATTTAGATAAGAAAACAATGGGTACTATATTAGTGTGATACATATTTTAAAAAGGGAAGTACGATGTAGCACCACTCAAAAGGATACATAAAAATCAAAGATAAGTATTGTGGTCGTGCCTAAAAAGATAATACAATTGTAATAATATAACAACAGTTTTTCTTTAAAAAGAATTTATATATATATTGAAGAAACAAACAAAAATTGTGAATGGGATACATAATGATAAGGAAATGTCAAAATCATGGGAGCCAACTAATTTGGAAGTATCTTTAGGAAAAATTGTGTGTGGAGAAGAAAGTGCCTGTCTACATTTTGGTTTTTTCCATATAACAAGAAATTTTTCTGTATCCTAGATTTTATTGGTAAACATGTGTTTATTAGTTTTCCTCGTCAAAGATCTCGACCACCTGCCTCATATTAACCAAAGATTTTTGATTAATATTGAACCAAAGACATAACGAAAAAGAAGATAAAAATAAACACGATGGATAAAATGATTTTGTATATCTTATTTTTAGATGATTTTTCCATGATATATTGAAAAGAATCATGTACAAAGTTAATTTATAAAATCTATATTTTATAAACAGAGAAAAAACCTAAAAATCTATCTTTTGGAAACTTAAATAGTATATTTGTAAAAATGTTTTAGAAGATATATATACTTTGATTCGTTGTTGAAAAAAATGAATGGTGCTTTATTGTATTACCAATGAAGTTGAAATTTCCCTTTTGGTTTTTTTTACTAAATGCAGGGGCTGATTGTTTTTTAGACTGTAAAAACTGTGAGGGCTTTAACAATATTTAAAAGTTTCAACAGTTTTTCTTTTTCCAATCACACTTTCACTTTCCTAAAAATACTCAAATCTTCTAAAAGCACTCACAGCTCTAACTTCTCTTTTTTGTTCATGTTTCGTAAGTTTTTTTTAAAGTCTAAACAAAATGACTTTTACTGTTTTTAAAGTCACAGCCACAAAAGTAACAGTGAAAAATTTTACAGTTATTATATTTTTTAGCAGCCTACAGTAAAAGTCTAAGGGGATGATTGGTTTGAACTGTAACCATTGTAGCTGTATTGACTTTAAAATTAAAATTTATTGTTAAAACTTTTACTTTAAAATATTGGTTGTAACTTTTTAAAAAAAAAATAAAGTCACATATTGTTGGCTTTAAGAAAAAAGAAAGAAGAAAAAGAGAAAAATAAACTGTAAGAGAATTAAGGAGTACTTTTAGAACTTTTATTATGTTAAAGTGTGATTGGAGAATTTTTAACTTTAAAGACTTTATAAAAAGTTAAAATTCCTACAGCCAATTACCAATCACCCTCTAAAACAATCATGTCCACGGTCTTCGACTCTTTGAGATCTAGTTAATGCTAATGTCTTCTAAAATTTTTGTTATTTCTTCAACATTTGTAATAGGTATTGGTAAATAAATTAATTGTGTTAAGGTGGTGAGTGGTAAAATTGTACATATATTTGAGTAATGGTGGTAAGAAAGAACACTGCAAAGTTGATGATACACTGGTTTTTGCTGCCAATTTTGTACTACCATTTTAAAGTGCTAAAAATTGGCAAAAGCAATTTTTTTTTATTTTAAATTCTGATATTCGTGAAATTGTGAATGAAAATACACACATATATATATATCGATATACAAGCATTCCCCTTTTTTTTTTTGTCGGTAAACTGGGTCACAATGGGTAGATCCGGTAACCCTTTATCCCCATGCAAAGGGAACCGAACTACAACAGGCCGGTCCGATGACCTTTTAAACCCCATATTTGGGGAATTCGCACAACCTCGAGCCCTAGAGTTCGAACACGCGATCCCAAATTTAGATGAGAGAGCGCCTTGCCACTTGGGTTAAAGGCATTTCTCTGGCTTCCCTATTTTTCAACAATCACATACCAATCAAATATAATTTCACTATATATACATATATATATTTCTTCATTGAAAATTTTATTTATGATAAATAAAAACATTTTTATTTACCCACTTGCATTATATTCCCTTGTCGGCAAGGTGTATACAACATTGCTTGCTTTGAAGATGTCGCTCATATTTTTATTTCGCATGAATCAAACAAACTAGCCTGAGCACGTAAGACATATATCCTTAGATAAACACGAATATCACGCCGAACATTTTGTAAAGAAAATACATTTATTCTTTACCTAATCTCAGTAAAATATAATTTTAAGAAACTTTTTCTCCAAAAGGAAAATGATTTTGAGAAACTTTAGTAAAGTATAGATTAGTATAAAATGACAATTTTGTTTTACGTAAAGTTAAGGGAAATTGCAAGGACAATACAAGAAAGAAATAAACAAATATATATATATATATAAGACCAGAACGTCGTTGTCCAACCGTAAAGACGGTCTCGTATGGCAAGTACCATACGAGTTCGAATCTTGTCGAATGAAATTACCGCACGATTATCTTTAGATATTCCACATGAATATGACCCTTGTTTCGGTCCATTTGCAGATTCCAAGAGCGAATGTATCCGTGAACGATTCTTTTACAGAGATTAGTCTAATATGTTTGGGCCTGGATCACCCCGGATTATATATATATATATATATATATATATATATGGCCGCCTCTAAGCACAAACATGGCAAGCATAGGCTTGCGGTCCATTTTTTAGAGGAACAAATTTAATATTAGAAGCAGTCCATTTTTTAGAAAGATTTTTAAAACGTATTTTGCGATTTTCAAAATCTCAGGGCCGACCCTATATATATATATAAAAAGAGATTATTCATGAATTGAAAAATGAAAATATATATATATATATATATATACATAAAGTTTAATCTTCATTTGGGTAAGTTTGGTAAAGAATTTTGAGTAAACCCTAGCCGTTAGATGAGTGACCTAACATGTTGACCAAACGGGCAAGGACACTGCCGTCCAAAGAGACAGCTTCGTAAGTCGCATGTTTTAGATGCATCCTTATATTAACATTCACATGCACCGACGATTATTTTTGTTGTCTGAGGATAAGATTCTTACTGTTGTCCTAAACTTGCGGTAGTTACTTGCACATGCTTTAATTTCTCCATCTCGATTGGGTGAGAGTTAGATATTTTCTTTCAACCTTGCTACTTGGCAATTTCTCAATGGTAGTTGATATATTGTTTTACAAATATTGAATCTCATTTTTTTTGTCGGTAATCAGGTAGTCCCTAACCCAATACTGGAGAATCCGGATCACGACGAACTGATCCGATAGCCCTTAAACTCCACATACGGGGTAAACTCGCACATGCGTGAGATCGGATGTTCGAACCCACGACCTCCGGTTTCGGTGAGAGACCTCATGTCCACTGGACTATAGGAGCTTCTCTATTGAATCTCATATATTATCTCTGTTTTCACAAAAGTGTTGTTTTTTCGGTTTTGGTTTTATATTTTTGATGTAAATTTATCAATAAATTATGAAATTAATTTCATTGTTTTAATGCATTAGTTAGAAAGAATTTTTTGTAATGTATTAATAAATGACAAATGAGATTTTTTTAATACTCCCTCTGTTACACAATATTTGATGTTTAAGATTTTTACGCACCGTTTAAAAAATTACGAACTTTTATTTATTTTACCTCGTTTTGCATAAAAACAACATTAAATAAAATTAATTCAACCAATTATAAATCATAATGCACAATACAAATGGTCAAAAGCATAAAACAACATTAAATTGTTGCATAGAAAATTGAAAATATCATTTAAATTGAGACAAAAAATTACCTCTAAAACATCATTTAAAATTATATGGAGGGAGTAGTTTTTTAATGAGTGCGTTAAAAATATCAGAATAATATTTTTTACGAGATACAAAGAGAATATATAACTGTAAATATTAGTATAGTAATAAAACTCTTCAGATTAAAGAGAAAATAACATGTTCAAGTCGCAGCATTAGAAAGGTTGATTTATCAAATGTGAATGAGGATATAAGCTCACGAGCTAAAAATCTTTTGATCATAAAAATATATGAAATATGCAAGGAAATTGATTTCCTTGCAAATATGGAATTCTCTAATTTGAAGTGTAAAATTTTCTTTATGGATCAAAGATATAGAGATCAATTTCTGTCAAATGTATGATTAACTTATACAATTTAATGGATTTTTCAGTAATACAAAATTTCCAAATTTTTATGAATTTTGATATAGAATGACTCCAATTTTCAGAAGAAAAAAAACTTTAAAGGTAAAAGAAAGTCAAAGAAGGTACAAGAGCTGACAAGATGCGTGACTGGCAAAACTAAACCAAAGAAATTAGCTAAACCGGGTCATAAACCAAACCATTGACCAAAACAATAGTGTACCGGATTCAATTAAATAAAAAATTCAATTGAATAAAAATAAGGAATAAATACCAAAAATAGCGAAAATAACGACCGGTAACCTTTTTAGCCGGTTCACCACTACGACTGCCAAAAAAGGACCAACAACAATATAACATATAGTCCTATATATATATATACACATTATTAAATTATTTAATAAAAAAGAGAGAGTGAAATGTTTCGATTTTAATTTACTAGTATAAAATTATTTGATTGTCCTCTAAAAATGGGTCTCAAATGTTCCCTCATAAGTCTCCTCTTCCTCCTCTCTTCTTCTTCTTCTCCATTTGCAAATCCGTTAACAGTCTCTCTCGCCGCCGTTGAATATTTTTCCGGCGAACAAACTTAACTCTCTCTCTCCCTTTCCTCGCCGTGTTTTCTGAATTTCTCGCCGTCAATGTCGCTAAACTACCTAGGGCGACGTTAAAATCTCAGTTCTCTTCTTCTTCTTCGATTTATTCTCTCGAGCTCTTCGTTTTTTGTTTTGATCAAGTGATTATGTGATCGTGTTTGTAACAGAAGATTGTTAGATCATTGGAACTTGATTTTGACTTTCCCGTTTGAAATCTCAGTGTATCGTCTTTTGATTTTTCCGAGAGATAACAAAGATGTTAGATCTTAATCTCGACGCTGATTCTCCCGAGTCGACTCAACACGGTGACTCATACGCAGATCGGCAAACGTCAGATGGCTCCGGGAACCGATTCGATGAGTCGGGAACCTCGACGTCGTCTGTAATCAATGCCGATGGAGACGACGACTCTTGCTCGACTCGAGCTTTTACTCTCAGTTTCGATATATTGAAAGTCGGAAGCAGCAGCGGCAGAGGAGGAGACGACGAAAGCTCCGCCGGCGTTACTAAAGAGTTCTTCCCTGTGGGTGGAGATTGTGGTCATCTACGAGATTTCGAAGGATCTTCGAGTTCTAGAAGCTGGATCGATCTCTCTTTCGACAGCTCAAACGCTCCGCCACCAGCTCCGGCACCGGTGAAAAAGAGTAGGAGAGGACCAAGATCAAGAAGCTCACAGTATAGAGGAGTAACGTTCTACAGAAGAACAGGACGATGGGAATCACATATCTGGTAAAGCCATATCGTTGATTCTTCAAAACTCCATCGATTCGATTTCAACAACAAGTGAAACGTTTCTACTTTTTCTTTGCAGGGATTGTGGGAAGCAAGTTTATTTAGGTAAAGTTGGTTTCTCTCTTCTTGATGAGTTCTTGATAGAATCAAGACTTGTTTGTTGTTAACTTTTTTGATTCTTGATTCATTTGTATAGGTGGATTTGATACTGCTCATGCTGCAGCTAGGTAGTGATAATGTTAAGATCATTCTTGTTTCTTTCAGCTTTGTTGTTTTTGGATTTGGATTTGTGTTGATGAATGAATGTGTGAAATTTGCAGAGCGTATGATCGAGCTGCTATCAAATTTAGAGGTGTCGATGCTGATATCAACTTCACTCTTGGCGATTACGAGGAAGATATGAAACAGGTTTTGATATCAATGTAGTTATGTATTGGTGCGATCCTGTTCTCTTCACGGTGAATCTAATTGGTATTGTCTGCTAAACAGGTACAGAATTTGAGTAAGGAGGAGTTTGTGCAGATACTTCGACGACAAAGCACCGGTTTTTCGCGGGGCAGCTCAAAGTATCGAGGGGTTACATTACATAAATGTGGAAGATGGGAAGCTAGGATGGGGCAGTTTCTTGGTAAAAAGTGAGTAACTTCGTCGGCTTTCAATCTAAAACTTTCGACTATAGCACGTTTTAGGAATGGTGTTAGACTGAAATAAAGGAGAATGCAAAGTAGGAATGGCGATTTTTTTTCATCTTAGAGATCGTAAGAATACTTGAACTGCAGGTATACGTACCTTGGGCTGTTCGACAGCGAAGTAGAAGCTGCAAGGTCCTAATGATCATGATTTTTTTACTTGTTTGAGCAGAAACCGTTTCTTCGAATTTGTGATCCCTTTTAAGAACTTTATCTTTCGTTTTCAAATCCAACAATCGGTTTCTCTCTTTCTAAACAATTTCTCGAAACGCAGGGCTTATGACAAGGCTGCGATAAACTCCAATGGCATGGAAGCAATCACCAACTTCGAGCTGAGTTCATACCAAAATGAGATGAACTCTGAGTCCAACAACGAAGGTACTTAATCATGTGAATACTTCATCTGAATCTATAGAACAGATCTTATTGTTTCTTCTTTTCTCGACGAAGGTGGTCACGACAAACTTGATCTCAACTTGGGAATGTCTCTATCTTCCGGAAATGCTACAAAGCAAAACGGGAAGCTCTTTCACTTCCCTTCTAAAACTTGCGAAACTCAGCGCGGAGTTAGCTTAACGGTATCTTCCAATATATCAGTCTCTCGTGAATCCTTAATTTCCGAAAAACATTTTCTTAATCGTTCTTTAAATTAAACTGCAGATTGATAACGAATTCATTGGAAAACCGGTGAATGCACCACTTCCGTATGGATCCTCGGACCACCGCGTTTATTGGAACGGAGCATATCCTGTCGAGGTAAAAAGGAAACAAAACACAAAGCAATGCAACATTCCGATTGCAACGAAACAAAGTTGTTAATAATATTTGGTTTCAGGGAAGAGCGAAAGAGAAGAGAAGTGAAGTAGAAGAAGGGATGATGAGAAGTAATTGGGGATGGCAAAGACCCGGCCAAACAAGCGCCATAAGACCGCAACCACCGGGGCCACAACAACCAGCATTGTTCTCGGCTGCAGCAGCATCATCAGGATTCTCTCATTTCCGCCAACAACCTCCCAATGACAATGCCTCCCCTGGTGGTTACTTCTATCCACAACCTTAACTTTTATAAGCAAGTAGTAAAACTTTAATATAAAACTTACTTTCAAATATTGTCATTTGGATCAAAATCAAAAATCTTCCAAATTCATATGAGAAAGACACAAAAACAGAAGTTTGTGTTGTTGTATATGTTTTTTTTATCCTATAAATGGTTATTAATTTATGTGAAGAAAAAAGTCATGCTTGCTTATATATATTTTGATAAGAACACTCTTTGTAAATTCTTTTTTGTAAAATATAAATAAAAGAATTGTAGAATTGGAGATTTGTCGTTATGTGGTTTTGATTATTACATTATTTGAGACAACTGTTTTGAAAAAAAAAGAACAGTAAAGAGAAGATAGTGATAGGATGTGACAATTTTGGCTGCCTCTTCAGAACCCCAAAGGATTTGGGCAAAAACATTAGTTTTCTATTTCTATACACTATTCGGAAATGGATATAACCAAATAAATACTTATATTCTATACACTAAAAGTCACGTGTCAAATATAATACTTTACTATATAACGAATACAATATAGAGCATATGGTTTGCGAAAAAAGAGTATATGGTTTAACCTTTTCTTTTGCCGGAAAAAAAACTATTTTTCTTCTGAATTGTTATTTGAATTCTAAATTATGAAAAACAACTACAAAAACAATTTTTTATCCGTTGAAAATTTTTTATCTGTTAAATCTTTATCACCAAAACAATCGATTTAATTTACACTATGTTGAAAATTTTTTATAAGTCTATCTTTATTAATTTGCATTACTTACGTTTTTTCGAAAAATCAATCCTCATATCTTTTGATGTATAAACACTTATCAACCATTTAGTCAACCACTAGACTAAAAAAATTTTCGCTATAACAAAATGACTTCCGCTATAGTTTATTACTAGATGGTTTTCCGCGCAATGCGCAGATAAATTATCTTCAAAATTTTCATAATTTATAAACAATGACACAAATTATATATATTTATATATATTTTTCTATATATATATATATTTGGTAACAAATAAGCAATTAATTTTTTATTAAAGA